>CABHPH010076397.1:0-14512 GCA_902168325.1 Peromyscus nudipes
TGGAGTCCTTACTACCTCAGTAAGGAATCTTCTCTTTTCAACAGATGTAAACCACTGCAGAAATCTACAACCAATCAAAACGCAGAGTTGTAGAGCCCAGTCCCAATGGACACATTAGAAAACACTTTGTGGCATCCTAGAGTCAGGAAACATTTCATAAGAGAAGACTGAAAGATTGTTAGAGCCAGAGTATCAGGGAACTTGCAGTGAGGTTGTGTGTCCCAGTAATAGCAGAAGCTACATCCATAAACTTTCACCTACATTGTCTTTTTAAATAATGTAAATATGCATCATTTTCCTTAAATATGAATTACTTATTATCTGGTTCTATGGAATCATAAAAACAGAATTCCATGATAAAGTATAAGGTAAAAGTTCTTAATCGGGAAGAGTGCTGTCCATTATATTTCACAATAACTGGTATTATTCCAGATTGTTATGACAGAGGCCATATGCATATGTGGCCAAAGTGTCTTAATATGCAAAATGTACAGGGCTGTGCACTCTCAGAAATAGAGAAATATCCACTTCAAAATGCCAGTTAGGACAACTGAGAAACTTTTTCTAAAGGAAATGTGAAAATATGGTTAATTGTTCCAATTATATGGTGCAAATGTAACTAAATATTAGTATTGATCTGTAACTACAGAAAAACATAAATAATATCCCCTTATTTTCTCTGGGGACGAAGGAGTTACTGCCTCATCCAAATGGATTGTATCAAATGAGTGAAGTCAATCGCATGTGAAGACATGGCTTCAAAGACGGGGCCACTACAACTCCAGCTGCACACTTGTTAAGCTGTCGTCTTGCCAATACCTCCTTTTGAAAATCAAATAAGAATCTGTTTTTAGCTTTTAGTTCCCTGCCAACAATATTGTTTTGATTAAAGTAGCAGCTATATATATATTTTTTTTCTCTTCAAGAAAAGACTGGATGTTTTTGTACTGTCTAGAATGAATCACCTTAGGGATTAGTCATCAAAAAATACATATTATAAGCTCTTTAAAGCTAAAGAGTACTGTTAAATATATAGCAGTTTTCAGTGCCACCCACCTTGTTGTGAATAAAGATAGAAAGACATTTTGAAAGCATGAGGCAATAAACACCACCTGCTTGTAAAGTGCAAGGATCCTGACATTTGTATTTCTGTTTATATTTAAAGTCTGATATTCACAGAGAATTATGTTGGTATTGAAAACAGATTGACTTTTAATATAGCATACCAAATGCAAAAACGTAAAGAAATAAGATATTATCTATACACATTCATGTACCTAGTAAAAAAACTGGAAAATTAAATAGCAGCATGTTAAAGCTGCCTAGAAATGATAGAATTATAGATGCTTCCTTAAACATAAAATTTTGAATAATCACAAAATATTTGTGTCAACTAATAAACATGAAGCATCTTTTGAAATGTACAATCAATCCAATAAGCTTAGAGCACTAAGGTTACAAAAAAAGAAAACATTCTTTTCCAGTGACATTTTCATTTCTTAATTTTTAAATAGGAAGTTATGATGGATAAGTATCATTTAATGTTATTTATTAAAAGTCAAATTCTCTGGGGATATGCTTCAAGCCATTACATCATTGCAACAGACAATAGCCTTGGTAAGCAAACACTGTGCTCTTATATATGTTTCCTATATAAGGACAGAGAAAGTGGTGCAATTAATTACCTAAGTTCTCATGATCATGGTTATTAATTAATTCTGAGTTCACCTTGATATTAAATTTCCTGTTTAGATAACTGGAATTCTGCTCACTTTAGTTCTCTATAGAACATTAAAAATAAAGGCTATAATACAACTTTTTGTTAATAGTTTATTTTACATAAATAATTTGCATATATGAAAGAAAAATTAATATTAAAGGTGATTGCTCTTAGTGTTTGAATTAGCCCAATAATCATTTATCACCACTATTTGCCATTCTAATATCATATATAGTTATAATAATTAAATATGGCATAAGACATCACATAAATGAAGAAGCCTTGTCATAATCATTTGACATGACATTGATCTAACAAGTTGATGATTACTTCATTCTGAGAATCTCTGAGAGCAAAATATCCAAATTCATTTTATGGCTGACATCAATATGATTAATGACATCAATGTGATTCATTGTTTTATCAATAAAATGTAAAGGAATTGATTCAGTCCATGAATGAACAAAATGAACCACGCTACTTTTTAAAATCAACTATTTCCATCAACCTGCTCACTGTCACTGTATACTTAACATATAAAATGACTATTTTGAATTCATGTAGAACACAACTTAATTTGTCCTTATTTTATTTGAAGTAACCTATATAAATACACAATGTAAATGCATGTTTTGATAAAGCTTGTAATGACAAATTTTATTAATATAAGCTCACAAAATAAACCAATAAACATTTTTAGTTGTATGCATATCATATATCTAAGAATATTTCTTTAATTTAGGAATATTATATTTTCACAAATAAAAAATTACATCTGTACATATTAATCTTTAAGTAGATAACCAAATCTTCTTTTATATTTGAAGGAAAGTATAGATAATTTACCTTTCATGTGTATGTGAATATATATATTAAATATAAATACAATAACACTAATAGGACTCAACTTGTATTTTCATAAGTGTATGATGTGTGTGTACATTGTGTGTGTGTGACAATAACAAGAGAAAAAAGCCATGAATTTGGGAGGAAATGAACATATTACATTAGATGTGTTGGAGTGAAAAATGGAAGGGGAAATGTTGTAATTATATTTTAATTTAAAAATAAAGCAATTTCAGGTTAGGCAAACAAGTCTAGAGATTCAAGGCTTACTCTCACAAATAAGGGAAAACACATTATATTTGTCTTTCTGAGCTTCACTCATGATTGGTCTTTCCAGCTTCATCCATTTACCTGAAAATTTTTTCATTTCATTTTTCTTAACTAAATAATATTACATGTACCACATTTTAATCATCTGTTCATCAGTTGATAAACAGCTAGGCCATTACCATCTCTGGCCATTGTGAATGGAGCAGCATTGAACAATGATGAACATGTATCTTTGTAATAATACAGAATTCTTTGGGATATGCCCAAGAGTGGTATAACTGATCATGTGGCACATCTATGTTAGCAGTTTGGGGGAACTTCCACTCTAATTTCTGTAGTGGCTGTACACGTTTACATCCCCACCAGCAGTGAGTAGGTGTTACCTTTTCCAGAATCCACACCAGCATTTGTTGTCATTAGTTTATTGGATCTTAGTCACTCTGCCTGGGGTAAGATGCAATATCAAAGTACTTTAAATTTACATTTCTCTGATGGCTAAAGATGTTTGATAATTTTTAAAGTATTTCTCAGTCACTTGTATTTTAACTTTAAGAACTCTCTATTTAGTTTCATATCCTATTCTTAACTGAATTGCCTGCTTTCTTGATGTTTATGTTTTGAGTTCTTTATACATTCTAGGTACCAACTCTCTGTCCATTGTATGGCTAGTAAAGATATCATCCCATTTTGTAGGCTTTCTCATCATTTGAGTAATGGTGTCATTTGCTATATAGAAAGTTTCAATTTCATGGAGCCCTTTTACTAATCACTGATCTTAGTTCCTGAGCTATCAGAGTCCTGTCCAGAAATTCTTTTTCTGTGCCAATAGGTTCAAGTGCACATCCTGCTTTCTCTTGTATCAAATTCAGGGTATCAGATCTTATGTTGAGGTAAGATGACACAGCTCCAGAGTAAGGATTTACATATAAGAATATATAGGCAGCACAAATTGTCCTTGATTGGGGTAATATACATAAAATTTTATTCGAAGAGAAGGAGGGGTAGATTTAGGAAGAGTTAGATGACGGAGGGGTGAATATGATCCAAACTTAATGTGTGAAATTATCAAATAACTAATACAAAGATGCATAATTTTAAATTATCAGGCATAACAAGTTTTCTAAAAAGAGAAAATTGTACTTTTGTCCATTTAAAAATTACTTATTAGAATATGGACAATCTCTGTATATTAAAGTTGGTAGGAAAATGTGCAAAAATACCCATTCGTCAAAAAAATTCATATTTTATAGAAAAATCATATCATAGCTGTTTGCATGTGCTCCATGTACAAATGTACATCTACAATGCATTTTTTCCATCTTTACCAACTTTAATAATCAGAAAGTTCATTTGAGTTGAAACTGAGAAAGCATAAAGCCATTGAAATAAGAAAGATTTTTCAGTAATAATAACTACAATTAAGGAGAGGATAATATTTCAAGACCATTTAAATGCATGCATGCATAAAACTTGTAAAATATCTATTTGTATTTATGTATATATGTACATTTTAATTTTTTAGTCATTTATAAATATGGGTGTATTTGCCTGAAATTGTATCTGTGCATCATGTATGTGACTGGTGCCTGCAAATGTTAATAGAGAGTGTCACATCCCTTAAGACTGGAATAACAGATGGTTGTGAGTCACCATATGGATGTTAAGAGTTGAACCCAGGTCCTCTAGAAGAGCAACCAGTGCTATTGACTGCTGGGCCATCTCTCTGGTCCCATACACAGTACATTTAAGACTACCATTCTACTAGTATGTTTTATAATTTATTTGCTTAATCAGTATGCTTCCTTCATCTCTGATATACGTCCCTTAGCATAATTATTGATTTAATTTTCAAATCATATATAATGCCAATGCTGTATAGATTTTTTTCATAGTGAGGTTAAATCATGGTTCATTCAAATCTACCCACTATCCTACCTAGCTCATCCCAGTGGTTTAATATTCAATGTCCTTAAAATTGTACTGCACTAAAAATAGTTAATATATGTAATATGATTGATATGGTTTGACAGATCTACCATAGATTTCTAGAATGACAAATGAATGACATTTGTCAAAAGACTAAATAAAAAGATGATGACTTGACAGGTATTACAAGTTATCAACTAATGTAAATAATGGTCTTAGTTAGGGTTTCTATTGCTGCGATGAAATATCATGACCAAAAAACCAGTTAGGGAGGAAAGGGGTTATTCAGCTTATACTTCCACGGTGTTGTTCATCATTGAAGGAAGTCAGAACAGGAACTCAAACTGGGCAAAATCCTAGATGCAGGAGCAGATGCAGAGACTATGGAGGGGTGCTGCTTAGTGGTTTGCTCTCCCTGGCTGATCAGCCTGCTTTCTTCCAGAACCCAGGATCACTGCCCAGGGATAGTACTACCCACCATGGGTTGATCCTCTCCCACTGATCATGAATTGAGAAAATGTCTTCCAGCTCTCTCTCATGGAGACATTTGTTTCAACTGAGGCTCCTTCTCTGATGAATCTAGCTTGTATCAAGTTGACACGAGACCAACTAGTCCAATAGATAATAATTTTTTTTGGGGGGGGGGCAAATGCTGAGCGATCAGAGAGACAAAGGAACAAGCCACTGCCACGTCTTACCTCTAGGACTCTTCAGCCTGAAAAGTCCTCTAGTTCCTGTCTCCTCATGCCTTATATACATTGTCCTCCCAGCCATCACTTCCATCCTAGTGTAGATAATGATTTTAAATGTGTAAACTAATACTGGATCATCCAATTAATATATTTTATTTCATTTAAAAGTAACAAGTAGTGTTGTCATTGTAATATTCTTAATGTATATATCTCTGTTCAGACAGTTCCTCTATCATTTCCAGTATATGCTTTAGGAACTGAAAGAATTGATTTCAGCATTCAGAGTGTGATTACTCAACATTCTTCTTTGTCATATTTTCTGTGCTCCTTTCTGACAGAATGGTATTGACAGTCACTACCTGTATAATTCACTTTGCTGTGCAGTGAACACAAAGAAATGCTAAATAGTGAATAATTCAACTTAAAACCATTTTATATTGCCTTGTTCACAAGAAGATGTGCAGGAAGATGATCGTGTGATCTGCTGAAATTGCACTCAATCAATGATTATTCTATTATAGAGCTGACAACTGCACGTAGAAGCTAAAGTGTTGGGAAACCTAAGATTGCATTTGGAGAATGTGTTTATGTTTCTACAAACAGTTCAGAGTGCTTCAAAACATTTGTTTGTCTTTCTGATTTAGAGAAAGATTATTCTGTGCTGTAACAGTATAAACCACCAAGATTTTATTAGAGAAGTGACTATTCTGTATTGAAAAAGTCTAAGTATTATAGAAAAGCAGGTGTTTTCCTTTTAAAAGAAAGCAAACTATGTGAGGTGGAGACTTTCTGCTCTACCAGAGGCTACACTGGCTCCCAGAAACACAGGTAGGCTTCCTGCCAGCGGAACCCCACCTCTTCTGGCCCATTTACTCCCTCTTCAATGTGTTCCATCCCTCAACTTGGGCAGACCTCCAGATCATCAAGAGACCACACCAGCCAAAAGGCCAAATATGAAATAAAAAACAAGGAACAAAACACTAGTCAGAAACAACAACAACAAAAACTCAGAAATTGTCACCTGGATCTATAATGACCCCAGACACAGATGCTTAGATTCAATCAACAACCATCAAGGCAAAATGTCACCACCAAAGTCCAGTTATTCTACCACAGCAAGCCATGAATATTCAAACACAGCTGAAACACAAGGAAAAGACCTTAAAATCAACTTTATGAAGATGATAGAGTTCCTTAAAGAGGAAATGAAAAAATTCCTTACTGGAATCAAGGAAAAGATAGACAAAAAATAGAGAAAATGAATGAATCTCTAAAAGAAAGCCAAGAAAAACTATATGACCTCTGATCTCCAGGCAAACCTTATTTATTGACATACAAATAAATCACATTTCAGCACAATTAAAATATCACCACAGATTGGACCAGAAAAGAAAGTCCAATTGCCACATAATAATAAAAAAGCTAAACATACAGAACAAAGAATATTAAAAGGTGCAGAGGAAAAAGACAATGTAACACATAAAGCCATTCCTATAGAATTACACCTGACTTCTCAGTGGAGACTCTAAAAACCAGAAGGGTTTGGGCAGATGTGCTGCAGACTAAGGGAACACAGATACCAGTCCAAAATATACACAGCAAAACTAATCTCACACCAGAAAAAACACAAAGGAAAAAATTCAGAGAGAGAGAGAGAGAGAGAGAGAGAGAGAGAACCACCACCACCACCACCAGCAACAACAACAAAATAACAGGAATTAACAATCATTGGTCATTGACCTCTCTCAGTATCAATGGACTCAATTCCCCAGTAAAAAGACACTAACTGGAAGAATATAAAAGAGACTCCAACCTTCTGCTGCATTTAAGAAACATACCTCAATCTCAAAGATAGATATCATTTTAGAATAAAAGGGTGAAAAAAACATTTTCCAAGCAACTTTACCTAAGAAGCAAGCTGATGTAGCCCTTCTAATATCTAACAAAATAGACTTTCAACCAAAATTAATCAAAAGACATTGGGAGGGACATTTCATACTCATCAAAGGAAAAATCCACCCAAATGATGTTTCAAATCTTAATGTCTATGCTCCAAACTCAAGGTCACCAACATTTATAAAAGAAACATTACTAAAGCTTAAATCACTCATATCTCCTCACGCGTTGATATGGGACACTTCAATACTCCACACTCCCCAAAGGACAGGTTATCAAGACAAAAACTAAAGAGAAATACTAGAGTTAACAAGTGTTATAAAACAAATGGACCTAGCAGATATCAAAACCAAACAAGCAAAGGTAAAAGCACATGTAGTGTCTGTCATCTTTGCAAAATCTATGCGTCACTTTATAACTTTAACTGGTTCAGATTTTACTCTGACTCAAAGGAATGTAATCATGGAACTCCAGTAAATGACAAACTTGGGAAGCAAATTAAAAAACAAATGCTGTAGGGAATTCCGAGGGTCATATTTGTAAAACTGTTACTTTGCTGTTAAGACTCAGAAATAATGGATTTGTTCAGCATGCCTCAACAGAATGTTATATTAAAAACCAATAATTTTTACAGTAGTGCTAAAAGATAATATGATACATTTAAAAAGATATTCTAGGGAAGATGAGCTAGGTGAATTATGAGTTTTAGGCCAGCATGGGATAGCAGCAAAACTCTTTCTTATAATTTAAAAAAAAAAAAAGAAAAAAGAAGAAAACAGAACATTTAGGTGTACTGCATAATTTAAGGCAATCAAAACATATTTTATATCTAAATTTAGAACATACATGATGACCTCACCCAATTAGACAATGAGAAAATATGACAAATAGAATAACTACAAATGAAGTTTGCTCTTTCTCCATATTATTTTGATTGAAAAAGATAATATTCATTTTTCTTTCAGAATTATATTCCCTGAAGACAAGTGTGCAACCAGGATACGTCTTAGAGAAAGTGTGTGAATAATCATTAAATGTTTAGAAATATATGAGATTAAATTGAAGAATGCTTTCTTAGTTATACAGAAACCCTTTTTCATGCTAAAATCTTAATTTTAAAAGAATATTTTTATTAAGAAAATATTAATGGGAGTGGAGGATGAGAAGGCAGGGTAGAGGATGAAGAGAGAGGGATAACTAACACTAAATACCCTTGAAAAAGTCTCATGAAAACTTAATACTTTAATATTTTTTAAATTATAAATACAAACACACACACAGGAGGATGGAGAGACGCTGTGGGATGTTCTGTATGGCAAATGTGTTGCTCTTATTGGTCAATAAATAAAACACTGATTGGCCAGTGGCTAGGCAGGAAGTATAGGCGGAACTAACAGAGAGGAGAAAAGAACAGGAAGATGGAAGGACACACTGCCAGCCACCGCCAGGACAAGCAGCATGTAAAGATGCCAGTAAGCCACGAGCCACGTGCTAAGGTATAGATTTATAAAAATGGATTAATTTAAGATATAAGAACAGTTAGCAAGAAGCCTGCCACGGCCATACAGTTGGTAAGCAATATAAGTCTGTGTGTTTACTTGGTTGGGTCTGAGCAGCTGTGGGACTGGTGGGTGACAAAGATTTGTCCTGACTGTGGGCCAGGCAGGAAAACTCTAGCAACAGAGAGACAGAGAAACAGAGAGAGTTTAAATAGAGTTACCCAGTAATAGGGACAATGCCTTTCCCAGATAACATAGGCCATCAAACAATAAATTAAATGTCAGGAATATGATGATGATGATGATGATGGTGATGACGGTGATGTCGTGATGATGATGGTGATGGTGATGATTGAGTTTTTTTGGTCATTGGTTTCACATAGAATGCCCACATATGACAGGCTTTGATCTTGCTTACCTGTTAAATGAATCCACGAGAGTCCGTTGAAGAATATCAATGGATTTATTAAGATATAAAATGGGGAGAAATACACTCACAGATACAGAACAAATTAAACAGCCATCATTCCCCTCCATAGGCAGTGCAAACAAGCAACTTCCAAAACTTGCAAGGTATGACAGAAACAGCTGGTTGCCTGGACAGTCATTCAATGTCTCTCTGCAACTTTGGCTACAGGCCTAGAATATCTGAGAGATCATTTTCAGAAGCAGAAAAATTTTGAAAGACTGTCCCACCCTGTCTTGGCAAGATTCAGCAGTCACTTTTTCCTTTGTCCTGCTCATCCGGATTTGACAGTGTTTGAAGCTTACCTATCCATCTGACATATATCTCTGTATATCTAGAACACCTGACTAACATGGGTATGGCAAGCATGGGTGACTATTAACCTGTAATTCTTACCAACTGAAATAGCTTAAAGAATAAGGCTTCACATTATTAAAGTAAACAATCTGTAGGCAGATGTATAGTACAAGGCCAATAACCTCGAATTTGTGACAATATACAAAAATAGCTTAATCAGAGGTAGAAATTTATAGTGCAATATGGCAACACAACCTTAATTTATAGCAATACACAAAATATCCTAAACAGAAATAGAACATACATACATTATGGCAAATATAATTTTACATTTGTATAAATACACACAAAAAAATAAACAGGAGTAGGAACATATGTACAATATGACAAATGTAGTTTTATATTTGTATCAATATACAGATTATCTTAAAAAGAAATAGAAAAATAATTTTACACTTATATCTGCTGTGGGATGGTCTGTATGTCAAACATGTTGCTTATTGGTCAATAAATAAAACACTGATTGGCCAGTGGACAGGCAGGAAGAAGTATAGGCGGGACAAGGAGGAGAGAATTCTGGGAAGTGGAAGGCTGAGGAGACACTGCCAGCCGCCACCATGACAAACAGCATGTGAAGATGCCGGTAAGCCACGAGCCATGTAGCAAGGTATAGATTTATAAAAATGGATTAATTTAAGATATAAGGACAGTTAGCAAGAAGCCTGCCACGGCCATACAGTTTATAAGCAATATAAGTCTCTGTGTTTACTTGGTTGGGTCTGAGTGGCTGTGGGACTGGCGGGTGACAGAGATTTGTCCTGACTGTGGGCCAGGCAGGAAAACTCTAGCTACATATATCAATATACAAGAATCCACACCAATGCAAACTATCTAAAGCTGATAGTTGCTAAATTAGTTTATAAGACACAATAATCTACTTTATTATCCTATCCTGTCCATTGCCATTTTTCTTTTCCAAACGAGAATTCTGAGTCTAAACTTTGTTGTCCCACCCCACCCCTACTACAACTTATAATCAACCCCTAACAGATGACAAGTATCTATACCTAGAGAAAACAAAAAACTCTTGGGAGAGGGGGCATCATTTTCTTAGAATTTCTTCCTGCTGTCAGAGGGCAACAGTGTCCCTCTGAGATCCTGTAAAAATCTAAAACAATTGTTAAACCTCATTAGGACTAGCTGCAGCATTTGTAGCCTGTCTCAGAGTGGGGTTAGATGGTGGACCATCTCAGCAAGGCAACTTGGAACTGTCCTGAACAGTTTGCAGTCCAGAGCCGATCTTTGTGTGGTGTTTTATCAGCTCAATGGCAGCATTATGAAGCAGGTAGAATCATTGTTTTGGGGCCCCATCTTCCTTCTGGGGACTTCAAAGATGGCTGTTAGGAAAATTTATTGTTCACTGTGGAAAACTTAAACATTATTAACATCAAAACAGAAAGTTTAAATTTTAGGATAGCACTATATCTTAAGAACATTTCCAAACAATCAAGAATAAGTATGGGGAGATATCCAAGGTCATTGGCAGAGCAAATTTTCACAACGTTTACCATTCATAATTTGATAGTAAAAACCTATGATTGAAGACACCACATACTTGAGTCAAAGGAAGTGAGAGAACAAGGAAAGAGACACCATGATAAATGAAGACTCCTTGGGAATAGAAAGAAGTAGAGTACCAGAGAGATCCCCAGAAATCCACAAAGATACCTCCACTATAGACTACTGGCAATGGTTGAGAGATTGCCTGAACTGATCTACTCTGATGATCAGATGGCTGAACACCCTAACATGATAGAACTCTCATCCAGTGTCTAATGGAAGCAGATGCAGAGATCCACAGCCAAGCCCCAGGTGGAGTTCCAGGAGTCCAACAAGCAAGAGAGAGGAAGGATTATATGAGCAAGAGATATCAAAACCATGACTGGAAAAAGAACAGGAACAAATAGCCAAACTAGCAGAAACACATGAACTGTGAACCAATAGCTGAGGAGCCCCCATGGAACTGGACCAGGCCCTCTGGATAAGTGAGACAGTTGATGAACTTGAACTGTTTATGAGGCCCCCAGGCAGTGGGACCGGGACCAGCCCTTGGTGCATGAGCTGGCTTTTTGAAACCTAGTGCCTATGCTGAGATACTTTGCTCAGCCTTGGTGCAGGGAGGAGGGGACTGGACCTGCCTCAACTCAATCTACCAGGCTGGGCTGAATCCCCAGGGAAGACCTTGATTGGAGGATGTGGGAATGGGGTGTGGATTGGGGGTGGGAGGCTGGGGGGGTGAGAGGAGGGAGGACAGTGGAATCCGTGGCTGATATGTAAAATTAAATTAATTATAAAATAAAAATATTTTTTAAAAAAAGAAAAAGTCAAGCTGTTACCAACCTAAAAGTTAGATCTTTCTGATAAGCTTTCATAGCACTTGAAGGTTCTATGCACCCTACTGGAGGCAAGGACAAAAATAATAGTCTTACACAATTGTAAATATTGGTACTTCAAAAACAAAAGGTAAAATATGTCCACTGGTGCAGTAATGGTGTGAATGTCATGGGAATAACCAACCCACTTTCTGATTAGGCTTAAGACCTACTTCACAAATAAGAACTCACACTGATCATCACTAACTCTGCCAAAAACTCATTGCTAGCTAGGTAACAGGCTTGAGAGGAGAACCTAATACCATTTGGCTATACATAAATAGTACTAAACTGCCTTGTAAATATTTATCGTTATGCCCATATATTAGTGTATCTCTCACTCTTCATCAAAGCAGCTTCTTGTTACAGTTGATGACAATAAACACAGAAGCTCATGACTGGACAAAGTGTAAGAGACTGTGGGGCACTCACATCTAACTGGGACATCTTTACCAAGCTTCTCCTCAGTGAACATCATAGAAGCTACAGTATAAAGAATGTACATGATGACCTTACCCAATTAGACAATATGAAAAATACGATAAATAGAATAACTATTAATTGAGTTTGCTATTTTTAGATATTATCTTGATTGAAATAATGTCCATTTTTCTTTCAGAATTGTGGTTAGTATATGCTGAAAACAGAAAATTAAGTATTATACTCATTTACAACCAGAGACAGTAAATGTCTGTGGTCAAATCATACTTTACAGACATGGCAGGGCATTTGTACACATGAACTCACAGAGGCTGTGACAGTATTCACAAGATCTGCATAGATCTAGTTTTCCAAAAAGTCCAGCATGTGTGAGAGCAGAACTCATGAAGTTCCATCATTGCCTAAGGATTCATTGGCAACTGATGGCTTCTGGGGAAGGAAATTCAGTTTTCTTGGAAGATGTCATCCCTGAGAGGCTACTCTTGCTCCTGTGGATGATCCTAGGTTACGCACTTGTAGGCAACACTAAGTGGGATTAAAAACAGGGCAAGTGAAATTCAGAGGGAAATGTGATTGGGGAAGTAGAGTATAAATTTTAGGGGATGGAATGGAGTTAGGTTTGACTAAAATACATTTAATGTCTTTCTCAGTATTATTTTTCGGAGAGTTAAAGTACTTTGAACTATCCCTGTGTCTCTGGAATAAAACCAATTTTATCCAGGTAGGCGATCTTTTTTATATATGTATGATTTAGTCTGTCAGCATTCCTGAAAAGGATGCTTGTGTTCCTGTTCACCAAGAATATATGCTTATAACTTTTCTTTTGTTATTTGTTCTCATATCTTTTATCTGGTTTTGTTATAATAGTAATGCTAGCCTCCGAGGAGAAGTTTAAAAGAGCTTGTTCAGTTTCAATTTATTTGAATAGTTTAAGAACTACTGGTTGTGGATTGCTTTTGAAAATCTGATCAAATGTTAATCCACCTGAGCCTGTCCTTTTTTTCTTTTTCTTTTCCCTTTCTTTCTTGTAAGTTAATAACCATTATGAAAGTTTAAAACAAGATAACAACAATCTCTTCACAAGTTGAAAGAAATAGACATAAAATAAGAAAGAATGAGTTACAAATATTGAGATTTGTCCTTTGCACACGGAATGAATTTATTCTTTGCTACTGAGTATAGACTGAACCTTGAAAAATTTCCTTCTGTGCTGCAATACTGAAAAGATTATCACAAAGATAGATGTCATCTTGCCATTATCATTTCTGACAGAAACTAAGACAAGTCCAATTGAGAAGAAAATCAGAAGGGCTTCAAAGAATCTTTCTTAAATTAATGTTTGAAAATTTAACAAGTGCAAAGAATTACACTAATTTGCTCACAAACATTATTAAATCACTCATATATATCCAAGTGTCAGGCAAGTTTTCTAGAATAAAATATGGTGCAATTTGATTTTTTTCCTGGACATTTAATGTACTTCAAGCTACATGAAATTCATTGACTTTTTTAATCTTTAAAAAAAAAGTTTGCATGCTGCCAAGTCAACTCTTTTATTTTCTCTTTGATTGACAAATATAATAGTAAAACCCAGTTTAAAATATTTATTACAGAACCTGAACAAATTGCCAGCTTTTTCTATAGTCTAAATGGACTGAATTACCTTTGGGTTTTGAAACAATAAATGTTTGCCTACCAAGTGTTAAGGTGATGAGTGATTTGCTGCCATCACAGATATAAATTAGTTGTTTTTAAAATATATGTTTAATTAAAATAGAATTGTAACACTCCTGTCTCCCATTTTCCACCCTTTAGTCTTTCCCAAGTTCCTATCCTCCAAACCCTCCCATTTCTTCCCCTTACTCTGAATTTAATAGCCGCTTTTTCTTTGATTTTTATTGGTGTGTGTGTGTGTGTGTGTGTGTGTGTGTGTGTGTGTGTGTGTGTGTAAAACGCATCCTTGATGAATACACTTTTCTAGAGATTTTGTGTGTGTGTGTGTGTGTGTGTGTGTGTGTGTGTGTGTG
>CABHPH010076398.1:0-24542 GCA_902168325.1 Peromyscus nudipes
TTTTTTTTTTAGTAGAGCTAATTCTTTCTCAGCTTGAGCTATAATTCTCTTGGACTATTTAAGTTCTTGCCCCCTTCTAGGGTATTGGAAAAATTTACTAGTCCATCTATAGGTATTCCAATGATAGTCTGTAAGTTGGAAATGCTTCCTAACAATCTTTGAAAACCAGTAAGAGTACTCAATCAGTCTCTCCTGAGTTATACCTTTTGGGGTCTAATTTTTTGTAGATCTATCTTATATCCTAAGTAATTAATAGAATCTCCTTTTTGTATTTTTGGAGGAATCAATTCATAATCCCCAGCAAGGCAAAACTTTCTCTATTTCTTTACACATGCTTTCTAAAGTATCTAACTTTGGATCAGTTAATAAAATATCATCCAGGTAATGGTAAATTATACATTGTGGAAATTATGAACAAACTATTTCCAATGGTTTTTGCATGAAATATTGGCACAGGGTAGGGCTATCTAACATTCCTTGTGGGAGGACCTTCTATTGATATCTCTTGACTGGCTGTCATAGGTACCATGAAGGTGAATTTTTCTCTATCCTTTTTTTTTTTGTAGAGGTATGGTAAAAAAGAAAACAGTCTTTTAAGTCAATAACTATAATAGGCTATTCTTTAGGTAACAGAGAAGGTAACAGCATCCCATTCTGTAGGGATACCATAGAATGAATTACTTTATTAATGGCTCTCAGATCTGTCAGCATCCTCCATTGTCCATATTCCTTTTTAATAACAAATACAGGAGAATTCCAAGGGATGATAGATTCTTTAATATGTTGAGCATTTAACTGCTCTTGAACCAGCTGTTCTAAAGCTTGCAGTTTCTCATTAGTTAAAGGTACTACAATTTCTACTGGGTCCATTCCTGTCAATTAATGTTATAGGTCATTTCCCAACCCAGACAGGTTTATCAGTTTGCCATTTTAAAGGTAGGGCCATTGGTACCTCTGAGACTTCAATGGCAGTTGTGCTGTGTTTATACACAGAGTGAATGGTTAGTAGCTCTTTTCTATAGTGTTTTCTAATATTATTCCAAGAAACATGAATTGGTTTATTGTCTGCTTCTGAGATTGGAGAAATATTAATCTGGGTAGTTCATAGCTGTAACAGATCTCAGCACCATAGATTCACTGCTATTTTAGCCTTATGTGTCTTCAGCCTCCCTCTCTGTCCTTCTGTCCTTATACATTCAACCCATCTCAAATGTTGCTTTTCCTGAGATATAGTTCCAATCCCTAGAAATTGGACATCTGCCTCTTGAAGAGGCCAATTTGGATGCCATGATTTTGGTGCAATTATACTTACATCCACACCTGTATCCACTAAGCCTTCTAGAATGAGGTTATTTACTCATACTCTAAGCTTTGGTCTTTGTTCATTTATGGAAGTCATATTTATTTTATGATGTTTTTTGGAATTTTTATCCATCTATCAAAGCTATTCTATTGTCCAGTGCAGTATGGTTTTTACATTAGGCACTGGATTATTTAGTTGTCCTGGGGAGGAATTTCCTCTATAGTAACTGGATATGACTGGACCACATTCAATTTTGGAGACTGCTAGTGGCCCCACAAGGTGTTTTCCAATGGTAAAGGGTTGTCTCATATGCCTGTTGTTGATCTGCATCCTCAGTTCTGTATTAACTACCTTCTGCTTTCTCTAACTCTCCAAAATTAATTGCATGTCCTATTCTTCTAGCCTTCTATCTGATGAAAGGCAGCTAAATCATAAGCATATCCATGTTTAACTTAAAAATACTTACTTGAAAATAGAGTTATACCATCAAAGAGAAAAAGAATTTTGGCTAACAGGAAATCTTTTTACCAACAGATAGTCAATTTGCCCACCTTGTGATTTTTTTCTTTAAATACATTCTTAGCTGTATGTATGTATGTATGCATATATGTATGCACGTATTTATGTATGATGGTTTAAATAAGAATGGTCCCATAGACTTATATATTAGAGACTCGAAGGTAAGGCCTCATTGGAGAACACGTGGCCTTGTTGGAGAAAGTGTGTCACTGGAAGTGGGCTTTGGGGTTTCAAAAGCTCAAACTAGGGCCAGTCTTTCTCTCTTTCTACTGCCTGAGGATCAGGATGTAGAATTCTAAGGTACATCTCCAGCACCATGACTGTTTGTGTGCTGCCAAGCTCCCCACCATGATAGTAATGAACTAAACCACTGAAACTGTAGGCAAGCCCCAATTTAATGCTTTCTTTCATTAGGAATTACCTTAGTCATGGTGTCTCTCTTCATCAATAGAACACTGACTAAGACAGTATCTATGTACACATGTGCATGCATATATATGTGTGCATATATACATGTACATATGTGCATTCACACACACATATATTTATATATGACTATATGTTTTAAGCATATGAACACATGCACATGCACACATGTATATGGCAGTTTAAGTAGAAATTAAAAAGCAAACATGTTTTTTAATTCAGCACACAGCTACATATATTGAATAAGAATCAATGAATGAAGTAGAGATTGAGTTCACTAGTGTAGGCCTGTCCTTAGGGAAGTTTAAGACCTGTTGCTCCCTTTGTGTGCCACCAGATAACTACCAACTAGTGCAATTTCACAGGAATGAGCAGCCCATGCATGAACAGAACTGTGGGTTCAGCACAAACTATTGGCTCCCACGATCACAGAATACATATTTTATTAAAGAAAAACTAGATTAATTAATTTAAAAGAAAATGGAATAATTTGGGTTACAATCTCATTTGGCTGATTGTAGAATAAAACATTTTCTTTTTAAAATCAGTCTTCATTTTATCTATACATTAAATATATCTTGGACTGGGAGATGGCTCCTCAGGTAAAATGCTTGTCACAAAGCATGTAACTTCATTATGGATCTCTAGGACCCATGCAAAGAAGAACATAATGCCTATCAAATATGAAAACGCTCCAACAGCAGGAATGGAGATGGTGACAGAGGGATCCCAAGAGATCCTGGGCCTAGAGCTAGTATGGCATACATGGTGGCAAAAAACAAAAGACTCTTTCCAAACAAGATGGTATTTGATACCAAACAGACCCAGCCACCTGCTTCCCACCCCACCCCACCCCACACCATAAGCATATCCAGGGCAAACACTTTTTTAAATGTCTCCAGGAACTGAAAAATAATCTTAGGCTTCAAATTTTTGTTGTGGGAATGAAAGTGAATAAATGATAGAAAATAAAAAAATTAATTACATTAAAATAAGTCTTTAATATATAAACCAAACTAGAGGATTTCCATTTGGTAATTTGGTTTTATTTTCTTAAAACAAAAACTTACATTAAAATATATCAATATAATTTTGTAGGAAAGTTAAATATTGCTTTCCCCCATTCAAACCACTTTTATTCAACTTAAAATTTGTGTATGTTTCCATTTTCAGTCACAGCATTATAAAAATTGTCATAACTTTTAAATCTTAAAGCCTTGTATTTTTAATGAACATTAATTTAAAGTGGAACACAGAATGGAGGTTCTTATTTGAAATGAAGGTTCCTATTTCCTACAGAAAATTAAGAAAGTCCAGTGTGAGTGTCCTATGGACCTGTCACAAGCAAAGGTATTGTTATGCCCAGATCGCTCCCCAAAGAAGTCACCGGAGACTTTAGGTACAGAATGCAAAAGCAAGGTTTATTCAAATGGAGTTTACAAGCCATGGTCAGGGAAGCTCGATCCCAAGCACTCACTCTTAGCAGTGAGGCCGGGAGGAGCTTGTCCTTCTTGGGGAAGTTAGTTTTTATAGGCAAAACCCATAAAATTTCTTAGAGGGGAGGCGGTTAGTACGGGTCCATCCTTGATTGGTCCAGTTTTTCCCGGGCCTGGACTTTGTCTTATTTTAGCTTATCTGTTTGCCCTGTCAGGAGTTTTACAACTCATCTCCGGGGTCTGTGAAGTTTGGGATGTTTTATGACCACTTAGCCTCTGCCACTTAGCCTCTGCCAGATGGTTGAATATCCTGACTCTGTTTTCTTAAGTTTCTGTAGCTGATAAAGCCCTGGGAAGAAGGGGTCTAAGTTCTTATCTGCACTTAGGAATCCTGGTTTCCTTTAATTGGGTGAGGGTATGTAACCTTTGAGTTTACTCGTTGGTTGTTACAATTATCACTTTGGGGGCAGTCCAGCACAAGTCCCAGGCTTTGTCCTTGAGCCGCCATGGGGGCTGGCTGGCCAAGCACGTACTGACTGTGGGGGTTGACTCAGTGGTCCAGGTTCTGCACTGCAAGGACTATGTCTTTTGTTCACGGCCCTGCCAGAGACTGCTTGCTCAGTCTCAGGAAACTGAAATTGAGGCCTGATCTCTGAGAGAAGACTGAGCAGCCTGTTATGGCATCTGCTTGGTCCTTTCAGTATAATATCCAAGAAATCCCTCACTATGGAACTCAACTCCAAATGTGTTTCCCTTCTTCCTAACATTAGCTCACTTTTACCATCTCTCTCTCTCGAAAATTTCCTGTACTCCCTGTGGAAAAACTTCTGTGCTCAGCTTCAGGAACCTCATCTCAGAAACAAGGACTCTTTAACCTTAAAGCCCTTAGGCTTCAGGGTCTTCTAGATATCTATATTGGCATCTATGGTCATGTCTATTCCTCACTTTTAACACTCCTTACTCTTTCATGTATGGTAACATCTCTTACAACACATCCAATGCTTACTTTGATAATCTATCTAACTCTTTTGTAACTGAGGCCCTTGACATGTGGGCATTCAATAGTCTTTTTCTTAATTCTGCTTAGTTATGTCTCACCATTCTAGAGTCTTCCCTATAACTATATAAATTTGGAATTCCTCGCTCAATTCTCTCACCAAACCTATTGTGATTTCCACTATTTCTATATGTTCAACTAAATACATCTTAAAAATTTTTCCAACATAATTTTATTGATTATTTGCAAATTTCATACAATGTACAAGTGATTCCCATATCTACCCTCCCACCCTTGTGCTCTCCTTCCCAAAAAGAAAAAAAATACACCAAATCCAATTTGTGTTGCCCATATACCCATTGGAGCTTGGTCAAACTCCCGGTGGCCAGCTCCTTAAAGAAAACAGAGTCCTTCCTCACCTCCTCCACCCCCACCAAAAGCCATCAACTATGAAGAGCTACACATCAACATCTTTATCACAACTTTTAAGGACTCTCCTCAATGGTTTCCTGTCTGAAACTGTTTCTTTTCTTTTTTTGACAAGTGTAGGGCAGGGTGAGAAGTTGTCACAGAAGTCTTTAATGTCTCTCATTCTCAATTATGAGTCTTGAGTCTAAGGATACCAGTGCAAAAGAAGTTTCTTTGCCTGTAACAGCCAGTAATAGTACAGATCATGGATGTCCACATGGTTTCCAGTGTCACCATGGGCCATGGACGTCCACATGGCCTCCAGAGGTAACACGGCCCACAGACATCATGATCTAATAGTTTCAATGTTCTGTTATTCAGTTCCACAGATTTTAATTTTTTTCTGTCCATCAGACAGCATGCCTGCCTTCACCACATGACCTTGCTTTTTCATAAATTCTTAGGAATCTCACCTCTAACTTCCTCCAACATCACCTTGTTGAAAAATTCCAAACTACAAAGAGTTATAGACACATTTCAGTTTCTGCATCTTTAGGTCAAAGCATCTCAAATGATACACATTGGATTTAATTTCACTTTCCAGAGGGACAATTTCACATATATTTTATTCAAATGTTTCTCTGTCTTCTTGCGATAAAGTCTACTTTGGTCCTCTTTTTAATTTATGGAGTATACTCTCCTGTAACTGTGTTCAATCTTTTACATGGCTGGCAGGAATATGTTTTCTGTCTTATTGTAACAAATGCTAAAGTTGTTTATTATTCATTTTCTTTCTAAAATCTACTTGCAATGATAAACATGAGGCTGTTTTACTGATTTTAGTGGAAGTATACTCTTCTGCTGGATAATGATTACCACGTGTGATTCCTCACTCCTCCTTATAGAAGGTTGAGCTGGGCCCACATCTCACACAGGTAAACACATTACATTGAATATTTCTACGCTTGTAATAAAATGGCAGCTGTCACTTCTTTTGTCTATAAAAATCAAAAGAAACCTGGAATTTTCTTTGATAAAATTGTTCATATTTCTGACTGCTATTTTATATATATATATATATATATATATATATATAGTGTGTGTGTGTGTGAGAGAGAGAGAGGATATACATATATATATATATATATATGACATAATACATAGGACACACACTGTGCCATACATATATGACATAATATAAATTAGCTGCTTTTAAAGCTATTTAATAGCTTTAATGTGATCCTGATCTGTAAATTGTATAATACATTTATGATCTATTATAGATTTGTTAACTCTTGTTTCAAATTCTGTTGTCTGAGTTTCTTAACTCAAATATTCATCCACATCTATTTCACCATCTGCTTTTATAATACTTGGTCACCATAGCGTCACAAAATAAATTAAGTGCATCACCTTGAAATTTGACCTTTGGGGATGTGTGATGAGAATACATAGGATTTATTCTCTCAGTACATTCTGAGGAGGTAAGGAATGAAGAGATATTGGCTGTTGTTTCTGGGGGAGTTACTCAGGGGTGTATTAAAATGCTGACTCTGGTGTTCTACTCACCCTGCTCTCCAGCTATGGAACCAACCAGTTCATTATCGCAAACTAAATTTGCACACATTTGTTTTTATCCATTGTACAAACAACATACCTATTTCTTGAGGATGTAAAACTGAAAAATTTAACTGAATTTTCTCAGATGGATATGGAAAATGGTCATATTTAAATGCTTGTTTTACTTGGCCTGTCCCAGAAAATTGTACACTCTTTTCACATCAAGCTGTAACTTTTTGCTAAAATAAGTCATTCTAGTGTTGCTGTGAAAAGTTAGACAGTTGTCTTTTCAAATAATATTCAAGCTGGTTTATCCAGGGAATTGAAGTGTTGCTTTTTAGTGCTATAGCTCAAATGAGACTCCTCTGGGCTATTTTGTTCTTCTATTGAAATTGTCACAATAAAATAAACAGTGAAAGCCCCCATTCCCTTTAGCTGATCTCTACACCCTGTCCAGCCATCCCAACAGGCATCAATAATAAAATGGCATCTGTCACTTCTTTGGGTTATAAATAAGTTTTTTAAAAAAATGAAGTTTTCTTTGATAAAATTGTTCACATTTATGACTGATGTTTTAGTGTATTTTCTCAAAAACAGTTATGAGTTCTTGAACAAAGGGCATTTTAACTGCGGCATGTTTATTTAGCCGACTGTGTGCAGCATTCTTGTGATAGTTTTCCACAGGAGAGAAGGCGTTGTTTGCGTCAGTAGGATGGCCGCGGTGATTGACTCTACATATACCTGATGCTGTCTTCCTCTGGGCTTTCATCTTCACACATCTCTTCATACAGATGAATGGATAGTGGAAGCCCAGAGTGCTTCCCTTTTTAAAAAAGTAAACACAAAAACACCATCTTCTCTTGGCCATTTATCTCTAAAGCTCACACTGATTTATTTAGTTTATTTTTCAAGATCAATTTTTTATTTGATATGAATGTGTTAGTGTATGCACATCCATGGCATGTGTAGATGCCTCCTGAAGCAAGAAGAGGGTGATAGATTCCCTGAAGCTAAAGATGTTATATGGGTGCTAGGAATTGAAGTTAAGTCCTCTGCAAGGGAAACAAGTGCTGTTATTTTACTTTTTGAGATTACAATAAAGTTCTATTGAATTTATAACATTAAGTAATATTGTAATTAATTATAACACTTATCCCTTCCTTTCCTCACTCTGAACCCTTTGTTATACTCCTCTGCACTCTTCTGCAAATTCATGGCCTCTTTTTGTCACTTCTTGCTATTGCATGCTGTACTTCTAGTGTCATGTGAACTTGATACAAGCTAGAGTCATCAGAGAGGAGGGAACCTCAACTGAGAAAATGCCTTCTTAAAACCTGACTGTAAGACATTTTCTTAATTAGCTATTAATGGAGGAGGTCCCAGACCATTGTGGGTAACTGGTCTGACATAAGTCAAAGAAAAGCATGCATGACATTCTATTATTCTATAACTGTGAATTGGAAGACTTCATGAATAAGCTACTTGTTATGATTTTATCACTGCTCACCAAATATCATCTCAATTTCTTAATGAACTGAAAAAAATAAGAACACAATGCATTGTTTCAGATAATAAGGCATTATTTGTCTTTTACCAACTATACAGCATATAATTCAAATATAACCATCTAGCTGTTCCCTCAGTTCAATCGCCCAATCTCACTCCCAGCTCTGTAGCAGAGCACCTTGTGGCAGCCTTCCCTACCCCCTGACTCCCATCAGGGGATCTTCCCCTTCTAACTTCCCTATCTTACACATTGCTTCATCCCAGACCCCGGAACCAGAAAGCACACACACCCATAACCCAAATGCAGCTCCTATCAAGGCAACAAGTAGGCTGACAATGGATCCATTCTCCTTCTGCTCCTCTAGATACCTCTAGTCTCATTCCCAGCTCTAGTAGAAAACCCATGCAGTTTCCCTTTCTGTCCCCTGTGACCCCATCCTCAACAGATCACAAAGATCTTATCCCTATTCTTTCTTCCCTCAAATCACCCCACTATCCAACATCAGCGACGTTCACTAGGAACGCATCAGCTGAGCAGGCCAGGGAAACGAGTAAACTGAGGACTTTTCACCACTCTGCTCTCTCCTCCAAAACCAATCCCCCAGTCTCATCCCTATCTTTGCAACAGAACAGCTGCTGCAGCCTTCCTTCCCCTCGGCCCACATCTCTATGACTCCCTCAGACCTTCCCCTCTTAACCCCCCTCTTCCCACTTATTGTCTTTCCAGCCCCCAACTTCAGCAAGCATACCCTGCTAACCCAGAGACCACTACTTCCAGGGAAGCAGGTAGCCTGTGTATAGATCTTCCCTTTTTCCTTCTGTTCCTCTTGATCCAAGCCCTCAGGCTCATTTTCATTGCTAGAGCAGACCATTTGGGGTGACGACTCTTAACTGTCTCCCCCCATTCCAAGGAGATAAAATAAGCAGATCCAGGTTGAACATTATCCTCTCCTCTCTCCTGTGAACCCCTTCAAACCCCTAAGCTTTTTCTATTCTTAAGTGTCAGTTCCCAATCCCCAAAACACATTTTAACTGGAAATCCCAGTGGCCACAACTATAGGAGTCAAAGAAAATTTCCTACCAAGTTACACATATGCATCACATTCTCTGAAAACCCATAGAAAAATCAGAAACCAAGGAACAAAACACCTACCCAGTGACAAATCAGACAATTGGCACCCATGCCTGTAATCAACCACAAACCCAGATGCCCAGACACCAATGTAAAAACACAATAACAACCAGGGTAATATGTTCCACTATAGACCAATTATCCCACCATAGAAGGCCCTGAATATCCCAACACAGATGAAGCACAAGGGGAAAAAAGATCTTAAAACATCATGTATGACGATGAAAGAGGTCCTTAAAGATGAAATTAATAAATCCCTTGAAGAAATATGGGAAAACAAAAACAAACAGTGGAAGGAAATGAATAAAAGTGTTCAACACCTGTAAACTGAAATAGAATCAATGAAGAAAACCCAAACTGAAGGAATTCAGGAAATGAAAAAGTTAAGTATTTGAGGAGGAACAGAGAGCAAAGCTTCACCAACCAAATACATGAAATGGGAAAGAGAAACTCAGGCATTGAAGACAAAACAGAAAAAAAAATACATCAATCAAAGAAAATGTTAAATCTAAAAAAACTCCTGACACAAAACATCCAGAAAATCTGGGACAGTATGAAAAGACCAAATCCAAGAATAATAGGAATAAATGAAGGAGAAGATTCCCAACTCAAATGCCCAGAAAATATTTTCAAAAATTCACAGAAGTAAATTTCCCTTAACTAAAGAAGGAGATGCCTGTAAAGGTACAGAAACATACAGAACACCAAATAGATTGGAAGAGAAAAGGAAGTTCCCGTGCTACACAATAATCAGAACACTAAACACACAGAACAAAAAAAAAGAATATTAAAAGCTGCAAGAGAACAAAACAACAATAACAACATGTAACATATGAAGGCAGACCTATTAAAATCACACTCAACTTCTCATTTTTGTATATTTTTCTTTATTAAGAAACTTTTTATTCATTTTATCTGCCAAACATAGATCCCTCTCTCATCCCTCCTCCTGCTCTCCCCAGTCTCCACCCCCCAATGCACCCACCATCCACTCCTCCAAAAAGGTAAGGCCTCCCATGGGGAGTCAGCAAAGCCTGGTACATTCACTTGAGGCAGATCCAAGCCCCTCCCCACTGCATCAAGACTGTGCAAGGTGTTCTACTATAGATAATGGGCTCCAAAAACCAGCTTGTGCACCATGGATAGATCCTGACCCCACTCCCATGGGCCCCTTAAACAGACCAAGGTACACAATTGACTTGCTTATGCACAAGGCCTAGTCCAGTCCCATGCAGGCTGCAGAGCTGTTGGTCTAGAGTTCATGAGTTCCCACTAGCTTGGTTCTGTTGTCTCTGTAGATTTCCTGATTATGATCTTGATGCCCCTAGGTCATAGACCCTCTTCCCTCTCTTCAACTGGACTCCCGAAGCTTGGTCTGGTGCTTGGCTGTGGATCCTGCATCTGCTTCCATCAGTTACTGGATGAAGGCTCTATGATGACAGTTAGGGTATTCCCCAATCTGATTACCAAGGTAAGCCAGCTCAGGCACCCTCTCCACTTTGCTAGTAGTCAAAACTGTGGCCATCCTTGTGGATTCCTGGGAACTTATCCAGTACCAAGTTTCTCCCCACCCCCATGATGTCTTCATCTATCAAGATATCTCTTTCATTGCTCTCCCACTCCATCCCTGTTCCAGCTCAACCATCCCTTTCCCTATGTTTTCATCCCCCATCTCCTACCCTCTATTGTCCCCCCTTACCCGCAGTTTATGCAAGAGATTAAATAATATCTATCTACAAATTCAGCCCTATAGGTGTTAGAAAACTCCAACCTTAGGAGACTAACTTTAGTCATGAAAACAGAAGAAATAAACAATCTCACACCAGCAAAATCAAAAGAAGTGAAACATACACATGCACACGCACACGCACACGAACACACTCACACATGCCACCACCACCACCAACAAAATAACAGGAATCAAGAATCATTGGTTATTGATCTCTTTTAATGTCAATGGTCTCAATTTCCCCCATAAAAAGACACAGAATAACAGAAGGGATGTGAAAACAGGATTCATCCTTCTGCTGTATTCAAGTAATACACATCAATACCAAGGACAGATATTACTTCAGGGTAGAGGGTTGGAAAAAGCTTTTCCAAGCAAATGTACCTAAAAAGCAAGCTGGCATAGCTATTCAAATAATTAACAAAATGGACTTCAAACCAAAACTAATCAAAAGAGACAAGGAAGGACACTACATACTCATCAAATGAAAAAAATACCACAAACATGATATTTCAATTCTTAACGTCTATGCCCCAAATACAAGAGCAACCAGGTTTACAAAAGAAACACTAGTGCAGGTTAAATCACATATTGATCCTCACTTACTGATAGTGGGAGACTTCAATACCCCACTTTCACCAATGGATAGGATATCTAGACAAAATCTAAACAGAAAAATGTTGGAGCTAACAGATGTTATAAACTAAATGCACCTGATAGATATTCACAGTACATTTCACCCAAAAACAAAAGAATATACCTTCTCTGCATCTCATGGAACATTCCCCAAAACTTACCATAAACCCAGAAACAAGCAAGTCTCAATAGAAAGAAGAAAATTGAAATAATTCCCTGCATACTATCAAACCACCAAGGATTAAAGATAAATATCAACAACAACAGAAACAATATAAAGCTTCCGTATTCATGGAAACTGAGTAACTCTCTACTGAATGAATAATGGATTGAGATAGAAAAGAATTTAAATAATTTCTAGAATATAACAACAATGAATACACAGCATATACAGACTTATGAGACACAATGAGAGCAGTACTAAGAGGAAATTTCATAGCACTAAATACCTACATCAAAAAGAAAAGAAAAACAACGGGAGAGACTCCATACTAGCAACTCAACAAGCACACCTGAAAGCTCAAGAACCGAAAGAAATAATCACACCCAAGAGGAGTAGATGGCAAGAAATAATTAAACTGAGTGTTGAAATCAATAAAATAGAAACAAAGAGAACAATACAAAGAATAATGAAACAAAGAGTTGGTTCTCTTAGAAAGTCAACAAGGTAAACAAACACTTATCCTAACTAACTAAAAGAAATAGAAAGAATATCCAAGTAAACAAAATCATAAATGAAAATGGGAACATAACAACAGACATGGAAGAAATCCAAAGAACCATAAAGACATAATTAAAAACTTTCACTCCATTAAACTGGAAAATCTGAATGAAATGAATAATTTTCTCTGTAGGTGTCACTTTCCAAAGTTAAATTAAGTTCAGATAAGAAATTTATATAGTCCTACAACCACTAATAAAATAGTAGTTCATTAAAGGTCTCCCATCTAAAAACAGGCCAGGCAAGATGGTTTTAGCACAGAATTCTACCAGAATTACAAAGAAAAGTTAACACCAATACTCTTCAAATTATTCCAAAAGTAGATACAAAATGAACACTACCAAATTCGTTTTTTTTGAGGCCAAAGTTACACTGATACCCAAACCACACAAAAACCCAACAAAGAAAGGGAATTATTGACCAACTTTCCTCATGAACATAGAGATAAAAATATTGCATAAAATACTTGCAAACCAATTCCAAAAACAAATCAAAATGATCATCTACCATGATCAATTAGGTTTCATATCAGAAATGCAGGGATGCTTCAATATGCAAAAGTCATTAAATGTAATCTACCATATAAACAAATTGAAAGAACAATAACCACATTATCTTCTCATTAGATGTAGAAAATGCCTTTGACAAAATCCAGTAATGCTTCATGATAAATGTCCTGCAGAGATTAGGGACATATGGGAAATATCTAAAAACAATAAGGACTATTTACAGCAAGCTGATAGCCAACATCAACTTAGGTTGAGAGAAATTCAAAGCAATTCCACTAGAATCAGGAACAAGATGAGGTTGTCCCCTTTCACCATACGTATTCAATATAATACTTGATATTTTAGCAAAAACAATAAGATAACTGCAAGAGATCAAGGGGATACAAATTGGAAAAGAAATCAAAGTATCATTATTTGTAGATGATATGATAGTACACATAAATGACCCTAAAATATTCACTAATGACCCCCTACAGGTAATAAACACTTTCACAAAGTAGATAGATACAAAATTAACTAACAAAAATTACTATCCTTCCCATATACAAAATGAGAAATGAACTGAGAAGTAGGAAAGCAACAACTTTCAAAATAGCTTTGAATAATATAAAACACCTTGGTCTAACTCTAACCAAGTGAATGAAAGACTTGCATAATAAAACTTCAAGACTTTTAAGAAATAAATTGAAGAAGATATCAGAAGATGGAAAGATCTCCCGTGATCATGGATCAGTAGGTTTAACACAGTAAAATGACCATCTTACCTAAAGTCCTCTATAGATTCAATGCAATCCCTAACAAAATTCTAACACAATTCTTTATAAATCTTGAAAAGCCAATTCTCAACTTTATATTAAAAAAAGATAGCTAAGACAGTAATGAACATTAAAGTAACTACTGCAGATCTCGCCATTCTTCATTCTTGACTTCAAGCTATACTACAGAGCTATAGTAATAAACATAGCATGTTATTAGAATAAAAACAGACATGTTGATCAGTGGAATAAAATTGAAGACCCAGTTATAAATCTACACACCTATGGACACCTGATTTTTTTATAAAGATTTCAGAAGTACACACAAGAAAAAAAGACAGTATCTTCAATAATTGGTGCTGGTCAACCTGGATGTCTGCATGTAGAAGAATGCATATGCATCCATATTTATTACTCTGTCTAAAACTCAAATCCACATGGATCTAAGACCTCAACATAAAACTAGATACACTGAACCTGAATTCATTGGTACAGAAGATTTCCTGAACAGAACAATGATATAATAAGCACTAAGATCAACAATTAATAAATGAAGCCTCATGACACTGAAAAGCTTCTGTAAGGCAAAGGACACTGGCACCCTACAGAACGGAAAAGTTTTTTACCAACTCCACATCTGACAGTTGCCTAATACCCAAAATATATAAGGAACATAAGAAACTGGATATCAACAAACCAAATAATCCAATTTTAAAAAATGGGATCCAGATCTAAATAAAAAAAATCTCACCAGAAGAATATCAAATGGCTGAGAAACACTGAAAAATGTTTAACATCCTTAGCAATCAGGGAAATATCAATCAGAACTACTTTGTAATTCCATCTTACACCTGTCAGAGAATCACTAAGATCAATAACACAAGTGACAGCTCATGCTAGCAAGGATGTGGAGCAAGAGGAACACTTCTCCATTGCTGGTGGGAGTGCAAATTTGTGCATCCACTATGGAAGTCAATATGATGTTTTTTTCAGAAGTTCAGGAACTAATCAACCCCAAGACCTAGCTGTACCACTCTTGAGCATATACCCAAAGAATACTCCACCCTATCCAAAGACACTTGTTTAACCATGTGCATTGTGGCTTTATTCATAGTAGCCTGATACTGGAAACAAACTTGATGCTTTTCAATAGAAAAATGGATATGGAAAATGTAGTATATTTATACAATGGAATATTACTGAGCTGTTAAAATAATGAAATTTGAAATTTGTTGGCAGATGGATTAAACTAGAAAATTACCATTCTGAGTAAAGTAACCCAAAACCAGAAAGGTAAATATATTATGTACTCAATTATAAGTAGATATTAGCCATTAAGTAAATGAGAATCATAGATTCAGTGAGTTAAGGTAAAGAAGAAGGTTCTGGTGTACATGTGGGGAACTTGTATCTCTCTGAGATGGGGAAATACAATTGATTTTGTGGGCAGAGTGGGGGTGGATGTGGGTGGGAGCCAGGTATCAGGTAGGGGGAAGATGGGGTGGAGAGACTGTCAGGAGAGACACTTGGAATTGGGGGCCTGCGAGGGGATGTATGGGAACCAAATTAATTTTAAACTTCATGGTATCTATGAAGGTGATTAAAGTGAGAAATCCACAGGAGTATGCTCAAGGAGTATTAGAGAATTTATTAGGATATAAATCGAGGAAACACAAATACTTAATATGTTCTTAGCTAAGATATGAGAGGATTCTAACTGTAACTATCTAGTCTTCAACCCCACCAAAGACCTGAGAAGAAAAATAATGCTACCTGAGAAAACAGGAACTGAAAGCAAGCAAGTTGCAAAAATTTGCAAGAATTGACAGAGAAAGCCGGGCATTGGTGGTGCACACCTTTAATCCCAGCACTCGGGAGGCAGAGGCAGGTGAATCTCTGTGAGTTTGAGGCCAGCCTGGGCTACCAAGTGAGCTCCAGGAAAGGAACAAAGCTACACAGAGAAACCCTGTCTCGAAAAACCAAAAAAAAAAAGAAAAAAAAGAATTGACAGAGACACCTGGCAGCCTGGACAGTCACCCAATGTTTCTCAAATCTGTTGGGGCATCCAGCCTTGGCTACATGCCTAGAATATCTGACAGACAATTTTCAGAAACAGGAATTTTGAAAGACCATCCTATCCTCTCTTGGCAAGATTCAGCAGTTGCTTTTCTTTGTGTGCTGTTCATCCAGAAATGACAGTGTGCATACTGTCAGCAGTTGAGGCAAGGGCAGTTCTTTGCTCAGCAGGCCATTCTTTACCAAGAAGAAGACAAACTCCATACGAAGTGTCTTAGAAGCCAAACAGCTTCTCGGGAGTAGATCAGTTCTACCAGCATCAATCATGTCTCATGTCAACAGAATTTTAAGTTATCAAATCATTTAAATGTCATATTCCCTAGGTCTATGAAGTGTTTGAAGATTACCTATTCATCTGATATATGTCTCTATAAATCTGGAAAACCTAACTAACATAACTATAGATATGACAAACATCGGGGACTATTAATCTGTAAGTCTTTCTACCTAAATAACCTAAGGATTAAGCCTTCATATCAACAAGGTAAACAATTGGTAAAGAGATTTGCAGTATAAGGACAGGGACCTCAAAATTATAACAATATAGAAAATATCTTAAACAGAGGTAGAAATATATAGGGCAATGTGACAACAATATCCTTAATATGTATCATTATACAAAGTATCCTAAACAGAGGTAGAATACACAGACTATGAAAAACATGATTTTACATTTCTATCAATATACAAAATATTTCAAATAGGAGTGGAAACATATGTACAATATGACAATTATAGTTTTGAATTTGTACCAATATACAAAATTATCTTAAATAGGAATAGAAAAATAGTTTATGTTTGTATCAATATACAAGAATTCATATCAGTACTGTGTATGCTGTGAATGTGTTGCTTTGACTGGTTAATAAATAAAGTGCTGATTGACCAGTAGACAGGCAGGAAGTATAGGCGGGACAAAGAGAAAGGAGAATTCTGGGAACAGGAAGGCTGAGTCAGGAGCTGCCAGCCAGACAAAGAGGAAGCAAGATGTGAAGACAGAACTGGGAAAAGGTACCAAGTCACATGGCTAAACATAAATCAGAATTATGGGTTAATTTAAGTGTAAGAGCTAGTCAATAGTTAACCTGAGCTAATGGCTGAGCAAGTTTAAATAATATAAGCCTCTGTGTGTTTACTTGGGTTTGAGCAGCTGTTGACCAGGTGGGACACAGGAAAACCTCAGCTACAAATGGTGCCAGAACATAGGGCAAGAGTTTCCACCTAAAACCTGAGAAAGAAGATTCTAAAACAGAGCTAAAAACAGCTTCCTAGTTGTCTCTCTCAAGATAGCGGCAGCCTGCAGCTTGAGCCTATGGCGGGTTCATGGCATGCGGGCTTGACCTACAGCATGAAGGGAATGAGGTGTCTGCAAGCCACACATTACACTGCATGGTGGATTTAGCCTTTGCTAGTACAGACAAAAAAAAAAGAAAGAGAGAGATATTTCTGGGCTACACGCTGCTTTGATAGAAGCATAGACCCACGGCTTCTGAGAGTTGATGGCACACATGGCTTACAGACCCAGAGCTGGCAGTAAACATACCACTGCAATGTTGGAAAGCTGAGGTGGGAGGAGCCAGCAACCATAGCTGCTATTTCAATCCTAATAATGCTGCAGTTTAAAGCAATAGATTCACAATAAGACAGATTCAGGTGGAACAAGACTTTAAATGGTTTACAATGTGTGTAAAAATGTATGTAGGCATAGAGGAGAGAAAAAAGGAATATATGCAGTTATATAAAGAAATAGTTTTAAAAAATAAAGTAAGTAAAAATAATAAAGTAAGTAAAAAAATAAACAAAAATGGAACTACAACCAACAAGAACAACATCAAATAAGAAACACTAAATTTTCTTTATGAAAATGCTAAATTTCCATAAATGTCCAGATCATAGGTAAATGACAAATTACTGAGATTACTCTAAAAGCTCCCCTATCTTGAAGAATCCAACTCTAGTACCTAATATGTTCTTAGCTAAGATATGAGAAGATTCTAACTGTAACTGTCTAGTCTTCAACCCCATCAAAGACCTGAGAAGAAAAATAATAAAGTAAAAGTAATATAAAAAGTAAGCCCTGTAAAGATGGATATCACACAGAGAATCTGGATTGCATTGTCTTTGGGATTTTTAACTGCAAAAAGACATTTGATTGTAAAAGCTGCTCAGTTAAACCAATATGTATATTTTAAAGGTACCTTGACTTCAAAATTTGGATCTAAGGGTATGTTGCTTTGGGAAAGAGGCTCTGCTTTTGTTTCCACAGAAAGCAAGAGGCTATGGATTTATTCCAGATTAAGATACATCAGGTTTGAGCAGCCAAGACCCTCTGAAAGGTCTCTGATGACACTATTGCCCAGATGATTACACATCCAGAATGATTTCAAGGCAACTGGCTCAGACAATACGGCCTCACAGACTACTCCATAATCCTAAACTTTTCTTTATGTCCCCATAAAAATGCAGTGCCACCCTCATCCAGCAGGAAGTAGTATAAGAAGCTACACCCAAATTCCCAAATATACCAAGCTGGCTTTGGAGATGGAATTGGTTAACTCCTTCTCTAAACCCAAGCATATTGCTAAAAGAAAAAGTTGAGAGAAGGGGATAGTAGAGATATAATAGGAGAAAGGCTAGATTAATGAACCTACTCTTAAAGAGCAACAACTTGTTTAGAAATGTTTTACATTACTATGGATTTTAGTTTATTGATACAAGTTTAAACTTAATTTTGTTATACTGTATATTTCTACTCTCATTTGAGGTATTATGTTTATGTAACTCATTTAGATTGTAATAGATAATTTAAAAATACAGGTTAATAATTTAGTCTTCTATGATAGTCAAACTTATAGTCATATTAAGTTTTCTAGGTATACATAGATATAATTCAATTACATAAGAAATCTTCAAACACTTTAAAGACCTACAGAATATGTCATTTAAAATGTTTTAAAAATTTAGACTTTCTGGACAATGAGATACGTCTGCTCCTGGCAGCACCATATTTACTTCAGAGAGGAGGATGGGCATCGAAGACACTCTATATAGAGTTTATCTTCTTGGCAAAAATAGCCATTTGTGCAAGAAACCGTTCTAGCTTGGACTGCTTGATCAATTGGATATGCAGGACCCATGGGAAGGTGACCACTGAACTTTGCTTGGCAAAATGGTCCTTCAGGTTCCTACTTCACAGAGGAAGCTGCAGACAGACATTCTACAGGACACAGAGAGAAGTGACTGAGAGACTCTAGGACTGTGGGCTGAAGACAGATGCCCCAACTTTACAAAGGAATTTTGGATGACTGTCTAGACTGCCAGCTCTCTCTATCTACACTCGCAAGACTCCTGAAAGTTACTTGCATCCTGCTCCCATTTCTCAGGTAATATTATATCCTTCTGAGGTCTTTGATGTACTTGAAGACTAGATAGTTTTAATTTCCTTATTTATGATAAAGGATTAGTTAGATATGTAACCTTATACTCACAAATATAGGCTAGATAGGATATCTTCTTTAATTTTGCCAAATACAAATAGACTAGATATTATAAATAGACTAGATATTGTAACTGTAATTCTTGCTTGATAATTGTTTTGTTATATGTAATTTTACTATGTTAAAATTAAAACCTTTTTTTGAAAAAAAGAAAAAAGGAAGTGCTGTGTATGCTGTGAATGTGTTGCTTTGATTGGTTAATAAATAAAGTGCTGATTAGCCAGTAGACAGGCAGGAAGTATAGGTGGGACAAAGAGAGGGGAGAATTCTGGGGACAGGAAGGCTGAGTCAAGAGCTGCCAGCCAGACACAGAGGAAGCAAGATGTGAACACAGAACTAGGAAAAGATACCAAGCCACTTGGCTAAACATAAATTAGAATTATGGGTTAATTTAAGTGTAAGAACTAGTCAATAGTTAACCTGAGCTAATGGCTGAGCAAGTTTAAATAATATAAGCCTATGTGTGTTCACTTGGGTTTGAGCAGCTGTGGACTGGGTGGGACAGAGGAAAACTTCAGCTACATATCAGTCCAAATCATCTAAGACTGATAGTTTGCTAAATTAGTTTACTTGTAGATACAATAATCTACCTTAATATTCTATACCTTAATATTCTATCCTATCTATTACTCCTTTTTTATTTTCCAAAAGAGAACCCTGAGTCTAAATTTTTTGTTCCACCCCCAACCCTATTAGAATTTATTCATAACACTGTGAAAATATAAACTTTTGGGAGAGGGGGCATTGTTTTCTTAAAATTGCTTCCTGCTGTCTAGGGGGTAACAGTATCTCTGTGGGATCCTGTAAGAAACTAAATGGTTAAGTCTCAAAAGGACTAGCTGTAAAGTTTGTAGCCAGTCTCAGAATAATGGATAAGGTTGTATGAAGTTCTCACTAACAGTGTAATATGATGGACCATCTTATCTTGAAACTGTCCTGAAGAAGTTGTAGTCCAAAGCTGATCATTGAGTGGTGATTTTTTTGGTTCAATGGCATCATTATGGTCTGGTTAAAGTCATTGCTGTGGAGCTCCCATCTTCCTTCTGGAGACTTCAGGGACAGCTGTTAGAAAGATTTATTTTTCACTGTGGAAAACAAGAAGAACATTATTAATATCAAAATGGAAAGTTTAAATTTTTAGATGACATGACATGCGAGGAAGGATTCCAAAGAATCAAGAATAAGCATGGTCCCTAGATTATTGGTTTTCATCTGTCCCACACCTGGTGACTCTTCTGATATGAGACAGAATCTCTTAATTTTTTTTTCTTTTAGCAATGTGCTTCAGTTTGGAGAAGGAGAGAGCCATATTCCAACTCCAAAGCCAGCTTGAATTGTAATTGAAATGGGAGCACAACTTTTCTCAAGTTAAAGAGATAATGATATTAGGCAGTGATATATTACCCCATAGATTTTATTGTTAACAATAGGTCATACCCTTCTGCTGTAGACATCTGGGTATTCAAGACCTTTTGACTTCTTGAAGATGGGTATTTCTATTATCCTGTAAAAACAAAAAAAATCAACAACACCAAAACAACAACAACAAAAAATCAGAACACTGCCCTGACACTTGTTTGATGAGTTTTCCTTACAACTTGTAGAATTGTAACATGAGTGGATGAGCTAACTCTTCTTCTCGTCAAGGGGTTTCTCCTGTTCAAATATAATTTTTATTAGTTTTGTTGGTTTCCATAGCTTTTTTCTTCCTGTAGAAACAAAAGCAAAACCTCTTCCCCAACATAGAATGTATCCTGATTTCCATTCTGAGGTCAGCACATCTTTGAAGTAAACAGGTTGGTTTAGCTCAAGAGGTTTTTTTTCTATTCTCTAATGTCTCTCCTCAGCTGCTGTCCCTTTCTCATCAGCAATGAGAAAATTCTGAGCCACATTATCTATTAATAACTGATCAAACTCATCAGTACCTGTGCTAGAGGACTTGGCAGAGCTGTGTGTGATCTAATGGGTGTTATATAGATAAGATGTTTTCTATTTCTGGTGATTTCCTGTAATTGTGTAAATAGTGAAGTTAATTCTGTTTTGTCAGGAATAAATTCATCAGTTTCAATATGTAAAACAACTCTCTCTGCATATTGAGAGTCAATAATTATATTGAGAGGTTCTGTGAAGTCCATAAGTACCATACGAATGACATAAATTTCTGAGTTTTATACAGAATTGTAAGGGCTTTGAACCACTTTACTTAAATCTCCTGATTTATATTGTGTCTTTCCTAATTTATTTGCATCAGTGTAGGATGTGGGGACTCCAGAGATTGGTTTGTTCCTATACAATGTGAGGAAGGACCCATTCAGTTCTTTATGAATTTTATTCTCTTCTTTTTGGGATAACAGTTGCTAATCTCTCCCAAAAAACTACTGCAGGATCTTTGCCAATATTCATTATGTTTACATAAAGAGGAAATTTTCTCATTAGTTAAAGTTGCTACAATTTCTGCTGGGTCCATTCCTATCAACTGACAAAGTCTTAATTTTCCTTTTAAAATCAAGTGAGAGATCTTTTCCACATATGTCTTTAACATCTTACTGAGTTTACATGATATAAATATTCATTTCAATATAATATCTTCCCTCTGCATAAAAATCCCTTTAGGGGAATGTCTGGAAGGTAATATGACCAGATGCATTTAAGTTCTGTATTTACATGATGCACATGTACCTCTAATATTTTCTTTTCTACTAGGGATAATTCCTTCTCAGCTTTACTTGATAATACCTTTTAGGGTATTGGCCAACTTTACTAGTCCATCTTTAGGTATTCCAATGATAGTCTGTAAGTTTGTATGCTTCCTAACAATTTTTGAAAATCATTAATAGTCCACAATTGATCTCTCCTGAGTTGTATCTTTTTGGGTCTAATTTTTTATAGCTCTATATGCTATCCTAAGTAATTAATAGAATCTCCTCTTTATATTTTTTGGGAGCAATTTGTAATCCCCAGCAAGGCAAAACTTTCTTTACTTCTTCAAACACACTTTCTAAAGTATCTAACTTTGGATCAGCTAATAAGATATCATTCATATAATGGTAAATTATAGATAATTGTGCATGAATTATTTCCAATAGTTTATCCATAAAATATTGGCACAAGGTGGGGCTATTTAACATTCCTGTGGGAGTACTTTCTACTGATATCTCTGGACTAGCTGGGCACTATTATAAGTATGTACTGTGAAGGCAAATTTTTCTCTATCCTTTTTTTGTAGAGGTATGGTTTTTTAAAAAAGAGTCTTTTAAGTCAATAGCTATAATAGGTCATACCTTAGGTAACAGAGAGGGTAAGGGAATCCTATTCTGTAGGGAACCCATAGGCTGAATTACTTTATTAATGGATCTCAGGTCTGTCAACGTTCTCCATTTTCCAGATTTCTTTTTAATAACAAATACAGCAAACTTCCAAGGGCTGGAAGATTCTTCAATGTATTGAGCATTTAACTGCTCCTGTACCAGCTGTTCTAAGGCTTGTTGTTTCTCTTGTGTCATAGGTCATTGTCCAACTCAGACAGGTTTATCAATTAGCCATTTTAAAGGTAGGGCCATTGGTAACTCTGAGAGTTCAATGGCAGTTGTGCTCTGTTTATGTACAACTTAAAGGGTTGGTGGCTTTTTATAGAGTCTTATAATATTATTTCCAGAAACATGAATTGGTCTATGGTCAGCTTCTAAGATTTGAGGAATATTAATCTGGGTAGTTCATAGCTATAACAGATCACATCCCCATATATTCACTGCTTCATTAGCCACACATGGCTTCAGGCTTTCTCTCTGTCCTTCTGGCCCTATGCATTCAACCCATCTTGTACTTTGTTTTACCTGAGATAGGGTTATAATCCCTAGAAATTGGACATCCAGTTCTTGAAGAGGCCAATTGGGATGCCATGATTTTGTATTTTTTAATGTCATTATAGTCACATCTGCACCTGTGTCCACTAAGCCTTCAAGTATAAGGTTATTAATTCATACCCTAAGTTTTGGTCTTTGTTCATTTATGGAAGTCTGCAAAAATATTTGTTTTATGGTGGAGGTTTTTTTGGAACTTTTGATCCATCTATCAAAATTGTTCTATCATCCAGTGCACAATTGTTTTTTATGTTAGGTGCTGGATTATTTGATTGTCCTGTGGAGGAGTTTCCTCCACAGTGACTGGAAATGACTGGACCACATATGATTTGGGGGCCTCTAAGAGGCCCCCAGGTGTTTCCTGATGGTAAAGGGTTGCCTCCTATGTCTCTTGTTGATCTGTATTCATTGGTCCAATGTTGGCCTTTGCCATATATTCTGCATAATTCAGAAGGTTAGGGTCTCCTAGTTGGGTCATTTCTAAAGAAGCATTGCTTCTAGGAGTGCCCTGTGCACAATTTTTTATATGTCCTAGTTTACCACAGTTAAAACATTTGACACTTTGATGCCTCTTTATAACTTTGGAAATTGCCTCTACTATCCAAGCCTCATCACCATAGCTACATTGATTATGTGTTGAATCCATTCTTCTATGGGTGCTGATCTGATCCTTAAAGGTGCAAGTATCTTTTTGCATTCTATATTAGCATTTTCAAAAGCCAATGATTAAATTAGTACTCATCTAACTTCTTGATCTGATATTGTTTTGTTTACAACTTTGGTTCATCGTTGTAAAAAAATCAGTAAACATTTCTTTTGACCTCTGTATGACCTTGGTATATAGCTCAGTTGGTTTCCCTGCTTCTAGAATCTTTTCCCAAGCATTTGAGGCTGCCGTATAGCATGTGGATAATGTATGCTCATTAAAGGTAGATTGTGCATCTATATTAGTGAAGCAGCCCTCACCAAGAATTTGATCTTGGGAGATTCCAACACTTCTAATCTTATCTTGCTGTTCAAGGGTCTTAGCTTCTTCTTTCAACCAGCTTTTTTTATTGTAATTGCTGATATTAACTGATTCCAGTCATTTGGTGTGATCCTATTTCTAGAAGACCATGTATTTAACTTCTGTTTTACATACGTTGAATGTATGCCATAGGTAACTACAGCTTCCTTGATGTTCTTTAAATCTCTCATCTGTATAGGTTCCCATTTATATCCTACATATCCTTCAGGATATTTTTCAGTTGCTGGATTTTCTTTTTTTTTAATTTTTAATTTTTTTATTTTATTTTACAATACCATTCAGTTCCACGTATCAGCCACGGATTCCTTTGTTCTCCCCTCTCCTTCCCCCCTCCTCTTCCCCCCAGCCCACCCCCCATTCCCACCCCCTCCAGGGCAAAGCCTCCCCCGAGGACTAAGATCAACCTGATAGACTCAGTCCAGGCAGGGCCAGTCCCCTCCTCCCA
>CABHPH010076399.1:0-10781 GCA_902168325.1 Peromyscus nudipes
ATGCTTACACAGTTGCAGCTCTTTGTGGTAGAAATAGCCCTACCTCCTCTTGCCAATTTCCTATCTACAACAGAATAGCACATTCTTGGTAATGCAGAAAGAATGTACATTTACTTCTTGGAGTTTTATAGGCTGAGAAGTCTAACATCATCTGCATATAATGAGAGCATTTATACTACATCATCTCTTATAGAAGATGGAAGGATAAGAGAGCATGAAAGACAGACAGTTAGGCTAAGGTTCAAACGCACCCACTCTTGCAAAAGTCAGTCCATTCCCTCTGCAATGATGCCAGTCCTAATCACTTTTTATTTAACAAACACTCTGTGCTGTTACTAAGTTTCCAAACCTAAACTTAGGAGACAAAGCATAGCAATCATCAGATTGTATCAGAAAATACCTTAGATTCTAGGGTACTTTCCAGGTTAGTTAAGAAAGTAGAATGAGTTCTGTGCAGATTTCCTCCAGACTAGCAAGAGAAGCACACCTACCTCCATCTAGAAACACACCCTGCCTCCATCCAGAAGCACATCCCGCCTCCATCCAGAAACACACCATAATTTCATTCAGATCTTGCACTCTTCTCTACAACCTTCTCCATCAATAATCACAACTACAAAGCCTCGATTAACAGTAAGATACTGCACAGAAATTTGGATTCAGTGCTAAGGGTCACTTTTCAGAAAGGTCTTCTGATGCTTTGAAGTGGGAGCTCCTGGCCAGGAATCCATCTTGAAAGAGGGAAGTGGAGGTATGGATACAGCCTGGTGGCCTCTCCCTCTGAGCTCCAGGAACTGGGACTATGTCATCTCAATATGTGAGTCAACAGAATCCACTGCAACCTGTTTCACTTGATTAGTCTTTGCATAACATTTCCCTAATATATGCAGAAGCAAAATAACCAGATATGCTGATTAAATCTCCCCGGGTTGTGTGGAAGTCGTGAGTAGTGAGACAGGCGGGCAAGAGCCTTCCATAGGAATATGTGAATCCAGATTTGGTCCCATCTCCACCCACCCAGATGACCTTGAGCTAGGGAGGCAGTTGAACTCCTTTCTGATATCAGTCTCTTCACCAGTAATAAGATGAGCTTGAAATAAATGATCAATAAAATGTTCCCTTCCAAAAGCAAAATTATGTGATTAAGCAATTATGTAATGGACCTTTAATGAATTTAATTTTTTCCCTTTCCTTTGGAATATCAATTCTCGGTTTCATGGTCTACTAGAAGGATCATGACAGAGGCTGACTGATTTAACTCTGCCTTCTGATCCCTCTGCAGCCTTGGCTGAGCCTCTTCTCAGTACTCATGGGAGGAAATTAAGGGAAGTACCATGTGTTAGCAGAGGGCCAAAGCACCCATGGTCAGGAATGGGACAGGGGGACATGGGCTTATCCTCTAGCATCATCAGTCATAGTCCAGCTCCAGGGCAGCTATTGCTGCAACTCACAGCCAGTCCAGGATCTTTGCCCTTGCAAAGACTTTGAAAAAATAAAATAAAACTGAACAAATAAGGGAGGGGAGAAAATGATTGCATTTGAAGTGGAGTCATGAATCTAAGGAAAATGTTTTCAAAGATTTCTATGATGCACCAGCAACTCCTTAAAATAATAGCAAAGAGTTTAGATCCATTATTTAGTTTCCATGGGAAACAAACAAGTTTGAGGAGAATAGTAATAGTGAATTTAGCTCTCAGTCTTCATTCATCTTCTATGCCCATGCATTTTTAAGACAGAAAAGCATTTTCCAATCATAGGTGGAACAGGAAAGAGAAGGGGAGAGGAGCAGGCTAGCCAGGTGCCTTGGTGCATTCAGACCTGGGATCCACTAGTGACAGTAGTTGAGCATGGTCTTCAGGGAACAGGAGGAAATTCCTGATCATTTCCAGATAAGACCAACCTATAGGTAATGCTAGGAGACCAGCGATTTGCAAAGCACTATATTGTATCAGATGCATAATGGAGATAGCTTTTATCCCTGTTCTGGGTCTCACATAGAGCACCAGCCCCACCCAGTCCTGCTGCCTCCTGGAAAGCAGAGCAGACAGACTGGGTGGATCTTTGCTGCCTGTGGCAGGGAGATGCTGGAGCACCTGATTGCGGGCTCGCACTGTCTGACCACACTTCCTCACTTAAGAATAGAAATGACTTCACAAATCCAAAATAGCAGTAGCTGTGAAACCAAACCGTGAAGTTCAGGCAATAAGGAGCCAAATCAAGAAATGAAAGCAAGTTAAGATGAAAATGTAAAAGCCCACCAGGTAACTGGGGTGGGATTGCTGTTTTCTCTTGGCTTTCTGCTGAGGTCAATCCAGGCACTGGGGTACAGCTTGTCAGCATAGCTTTGTGCTAATGAGACAGCAGAGAAATCGATCTATTTTTTCCCCCTAATATCCTGCTTTGGTCATTTTGACAAAGCATTTGAATATATCAGTTTGGATACTGGGTAGAATTGTTTATGATTTTTCTACAGTCAGGGGCATAGGGCACCTAGAATTCCAAAATTCATCCCCTCCTCCAGGTCCCAGGGTCGTACTCTCCTGTGTCTACAGACATCAACCGTGGGCGAGGAGACCGAAGCACGCCAACGCCAGCCGCTCCCATCTCACCTTTCAGGCTAAATTCCTGTCTAGTAATTACTGCCTGTGATTCCAGCTGTAATATGTAGTTATCAGCATGCTCTCATTGGAGGGGTTAGCAGAGCACTGCTTCCCACCACAACATCACAGGAGAAGGAAGCTTCATTATAGCGATTCTTCACCCCACAGCTGTGTGGAATTATCTTCCCTCCACAGCTCTGGTCTGCTGTGCACAACCCTGATTATACAAGGTTCCACAGTCCCTGTCCTACCCCTTTTCAGGTAGGAAAGAATCCAGGGCACGAATTCTCCCTAGGAGAAGGAAGACACAGCCCAAATAGCCCCCGAGTAAGGCCTGAGCTCTGGGGAATTCCCCAAACTCTAGCCTCTAGTTGGAAACCCTGCTTTTTAACTTGATCATTTTGTGGTTCATCCATGCAATGGGTTCAATAGTACTGAGCTGTGGGGTTTGTGAGACATGAACTATATAACACAAATAAAATAAGTAACATAGAAAAAATTGCATTCAGCACAGCCCCTTGTGGAAGCTGAGCAACCATTGATACTATTGTTAGTATCAGTTATTTCTACTGCAATTTTGTTATGACATTGATAATACACTATGCTTACAACAATACTCAACAGATAACCCCCACAGCTCTTCTCTCCTAATTAGCCATTGGCCCATTCTGCAGCACATACTTTCACCTGGGGTAGATTATCTGACTGAAGCCCCATGACTACAGTTCTGCCTCCCATGCCACTTATACTCTGTTCTCTCGTCACAGGTTGTTGATTTTGCACACATGTGACTCTTTGGGTGCAAAAGAAAGAGCAGTCTCCTCTCCTCTGCTTCTCCATGCTCAGTGTTCACAAGGAGGACCTCCAAAGAGGGGCTGGTTGGGTTGGTCAGAATCCATACACTCCATTTGCAAGGCTCCGTTTTAACAGGCAGTAGGATTTTCGACATGAGAGAAACAGAAGGCTCCCAGATTTCTGCATTTAACCTGGATGTCAGCCCTTCAAGGAAGATATTATTACACCCATTTTATGTGCCTCAGTCTGTTTTGTGCTAATGCATAAAGGAAAGAGACTTACTTGGCTGATGATCCTGGTGTCTGGAGAGTCAAAACAGCATGGTGCTTTCTGGTGAGGCCCCTAGGATGCATCACAACATGGTGGAGAGATACAAAGAGAAGTAGAAAGCAAGTTGACCACATGCAGAAGGAGTATTTCTATAAGAAGTAAAATGAGACTGGGTGCATTCAGGTTCATCTTTTTGTAACAACCCATATTTTGTTTTCCTTTGTTTTGTTCTGTTGCTGTTGTATTAAGGTAGAGTTTTGTGTAGCCCAGACTGGCATTGAACTTCCTATGTAGCTGAGAATGTCCTTGAGCTCCTGATCTTGTGGCCTCCCACCAGATATGGCCCAATCCAAGGAGGCGGCATTATGCCATTCAGAGGGGTGGAGTCCCCATGACAGGATCACCTCTTAAAGTTCCCACACTAAGCACGATGTGCTGAGACCCTCCAGCTACCAGAATCGTCAGCCATTTTTTTTTTTTGCTTTTTATATTATCTATCACTAGGGATTCCATTATAGCAGCACAAAATAGAGTGAGGCACATAGCAAAATGGGTGTAATAATATCTCCCTTTCAGGTCTAACACGAAGGCTGAATGAAGAAACCATTACCTTGTAACGTGAGTTTTAGTGGGAACAAACGACAGTCAAACCATACCAGTGTGATATAAAACACCTGGGAATTGTTTAGCAACTTGTCTTTGTCTCATAAACCATAGATTGGAGAATAGTCTGTGCTCCAGGCATCCAACAGGATCCAAGATGGTACAGGTGCAATTCCACCACATGGAACAGGCAGCCTTAGCAATCTCATGTTTTTACTTTTCTTTACCACCATTTTGTGGGAGCCTGAGGAGATGGTTCAGTGTGCAAGCGTGAGGGCCTGAGTTCAGATCCCCATTACTCAATTCAAAAGCTAGGTGTGGTCATGGACACCTGCAAACAACACTTGGCGTGGGGGATGAGGGGAAGATTGCTGGGGCTTGCTCACAAAAAAAGTCCTAGGCTCTGTGAGAGATTGTGTGTCAAAGGAACAAGGTGGAGAAGCCTATACTGAAGCCCCTGAGATCCACTCACCATCTCCTGCACAGTGTCCCTTCACACTTGTGCATGTCTCCTGGGGGCAATCCCTTCTTACCTTAGATACCTTACCTAGTTCCTACTTTTAAAATCTCCCTGGACACCAAACATCAGTTTCCCAGGGAAGAAAAAGTGGTCATTACCTGTTTGCATTGCAAATAGCAACTATAGCTTTGGTGACAATTTTCTGATTTGGATTCTTTCTCCTACTGGACATAGAATCTTAGAGTTCCGGATTTGAAGGCTTATTTGTTTTTATAATTATGGCTTCTGGTAAATGGGCTGGCACACAGTAGGCATGTAATTCGTATTTGTTGAATAAATTGAGGCTGTTGAATAAAACCCATGGACTCCCATTATTTGCTAAGTCCCTGCTGACTTCCCTAAACACAGATAATGTAAGCTGAATTGTTAGAGTAGCAGCAATTGAGAATCTGGAAAGAAACTCAAGGAAAATTAAGAGCTTGCTTCAAGAGCTATCAGTGAGCAGACTGTCTCTACATGTCCAGGAGGGATTGCAGTGCGGTAAGCTCCATGAAAACTGTTGGCCACCCCTCCGTTGCTGAAAAATAACATGTCACCTCTGTAGATAGCACATAGAGCAGAGTGTGGTACCTTCCAGGGCTGTCCCCATTGGGTGAGCAAGCCTGAAGATAGCAATCCAGGATTCTTACATCTACAAGAGAACCCCTCCAGGCCTGACACTGTGATGTACTATTATTGCAGGCACGGTGGGAAGGCATTTGGATAGTAATCCTGGCTGGGTTTCTGGGCAACTGCAGAGAAGCTGTAGCCCCATGAAAGTGCACTGCTACAAACGAAGTGAATTTCCATTTCTCTTTTACTCCTCTCCGTGTGTTCTATGACAGGCCTTGGATGTTCACACTGCCCATCAGCACTGTTGAAAGTCAGATCAAGAAAAATGGGAATCACCAAAGGCCAGGAGATAAAAATAGCAAAGACTCAGCCAAACAAACAGGGTTGTATGAATAGGAGAAAACTAGGTTTGAAAGTAGCTAGACTGGTCTTGATTGTCAGGCCAGGAAATGGTCCCCAGAAAGTTCAGTTTCTCCAAATGAGCTTAAATTTAGCATGTATCAATGTTTATAGAATTGAGAGGGTGGCATTTCATAATCGTACCCTAAGGAACCCTGCCAATCCATTAATGTGAAGCCTCTAGTTTAAGACAAAGGCTCGGGGAAGTCAAATATTTTTCCCAACACAGTTTGTATTAGAACTAGGAGGAGACACCAAATCCCCCTCTTCATCTCCACCACCACCTCTCCCAGAAGCATCAAAGATTCTTAGAAGACAGCATCCCTTGCTAAATAAACTTTTGAGCTTGTTCTCTGTCAAGCCCAGTGGCTGCAGACAGCTAAGCTGCTGCTCCAGAAGACCATGGGTCTCGGGGCTCATTTGTGTAAGGTTTGCACCCATGAATCTGTGTTTGTGGCTAGATATCATATTGAGCATGAAAGTCAGGTAGCATCCTGGATATACAACAAGCGGATATTTCTTCCCTTGTTCATGCTCTCTGACCCCAAACTTGATGAGGTCCCTAGGGAGTTTATCTCACTGTGCTTTCATTCCTGAAGCCTCTGTAATTTGACTTCCCAACAGTTCCTGCCCCACCTGCCCTGGTTTTGTACACACTCATGCACCCTCATGTCCACCCACACTTAGCAGATAGAAATAATTTTATCAAGTGGTCGTGCTGCTCATCACTTCTACACAGCTGGACTCAGGAAAAGGCTCTGGGGATGCGTGCAGTCCAGGGGTTATCTTTCCTAACATGATGTTTCTAGATTCCCACACACATGCGCTGGATGTTGTAATTAGTACTGTACACTGTTCTGGTCACACAGTTCCCAATGGGCTGCTGGATCCTTAGGTAGAAGAAGACTGCTTACTGTTCTGATTTCTAAACAAGGGAGCAGCACTTGGGTGTCTGCATCTTGTTTGATTATTTGTGTTTGACAACAGTTTATTGAGACTGTAAAGTTCCAGCCTTGGGCTGGACTGTGGTAATTGTAAGAGAAATAGCTATGTGTCCTCACACAGAGAAGAGAACAGAGAACTTGTCCTAGAGATGATACAAACAGGCACTATGTCATAAGCATGGACACATAATGAGTTACGGAAGACAAGAGCAGGAGCAATTTGTTCAGCCCTGGATGGGTGCCCTGAAGAAAGGGGAGTGACTTTCTGGGGTAAATGTCTAACCAAGTCTTAAAGATCTAGATATGCTGATAGATAAACAGAGGCTGGCCCCTAATCTGCCTCAAGACAACCCTGAATTACCCTTCCTCAAGATTTCTCCTTGGCCCTCTTCTAACACCCCTGACTCCAGCAACACACTTATTTATGATCACCAAGTCCAGACCTCGGGCTCCTTCTTCTGAGGTCTAGCCTTGAATCCCACCTTGGTCTTCTTCAGAGAACTCCACTCTGCTCTTAGAATATCTGTCCTTCACGATGAGAAGTTTAAAATTACCTCTGTGTTCTTCGCCCCCAGACCTTCATCAACCTACAAGTAATCCCTTCCAATTTGGAGGCAATTCCTAGCCTAGCTCTTCTCACTCCAATAACCCTCCACTGTACCTTTTCACATCAATGCTCTCCTACCTGCACCTGCTCCTCCAGGTCATTACAGGACCCCCAGTGGATATCTGGCATTGCACTGAACTACATACATTCTATGTTTATTTTTTTATAACACGTACTTACTGAAATAAACTCATAGTTATAAAAGCTATGCCAATATGCCTTTCTCTATCCCCTTACCCTCATTTTGTGATGACAAGAGATGATACTTTTTAAAAGGTGCTTTATGGTCTCTTCTTAATATTTCAAATCCCCAGCTTCAATATTCTTTCACTTTGAGGCCATTATTAAGTAAAATGCAGGTTTCTTGAACTGAAACACTGAAAAACCAAGACAGCCTGGCTAATAACCAAGATGAGTCCCAAATTACTAAGGGGCAAGTAGTGTATATAGTCTGGATACACTGGACGGATGGTGATTCACATCCTAGACAGGAAAGAGACAATCAAAGACCTCTTCACACTACTCAGAATAGAACACAATTAAAACTTGAGAATTTTGTTATTTCTGTAATTACTACTTTATAATTTTGTAACAAAGGTGACATATAGATAACTGAATTTTCACAGAAAAAAAAATGACACAATGATTACTGTATTTCTACTTACAGAGGAAATTCCCCTGTCTTTGTTCTAACTTTCTCTAAACAATAACAAAACCAAAATCCTCTCATTTGCTGTGTTTCCCTGATTAAAGTCACCCATTATGTTAAGATTAAAATGTGAACTTTTAATTAGACATATGTAGCCATTTTCAAGCTGTCCCTTAAATCATTCTCCAGTCTCCACATTCTTCCCCATACACAATGCTGGGGCACACTGTGACCTTCCATGATTTATCATCTTGACACAACCTGTCCTCTCTGCTTGAAATTCTTCTCCTGTCCCAGATTGAGGTGGAGGCCCTCCTGTGTGTGCTCATCACACCTTGTAACATTGCATGTTGTAAACTGTGTCCTTCTCAATGAGATTAAGAGTTTTAGCAATGAGATCTATGTCTGTGTCAAAATTATATACATCAAAGCCTGCCACAGTAACTGGTACATAGTGGACACATACATGGTGGAGTTCGGGGGTGGGGGGCGCTGAACTTAATCCCCCATGTGGTTAATTTGTACATTTTCAAGACCTGATTCAGATATTTCCTCTTCATTGAAGCCTTTCTCGATTTCACCAGGCATCCATAACAATTTCTCCTAGTATTTTTCTTCACTTGCTGCACTGATTTTATTTTTAATTTATCTGCCACAGAATTGAGTTACTGAAGGATAGAGAATATCACTCCACCTTGCAGCCAATTTAAGGTTAGAACTCAACAACACTACTGGAATAAATCATTAATTTCCAGAAAAGGGAATTGAGATTTAGCTATGTTGGGAAATTTTATTAAAAGTCAGACACTGATATACATGGGGCTCTGGGTTCACAAGATTTTTTTTTCCCCTGACAACAAAAGCTAGAATTTCTGCTTTTTCTATGTAGGACCACCCCACTGAACTCTCCACAAGGCAGCAGTCCTTTTCCCAGATGACAGGAACACCCCTACACATATACAGAGAGAGAGAGAGAGAGAGAGAGAGAGAGAGAGAGAGAGAGAGAGAGACCAGTGGGTCCAAAGAAGGCAGCTAGCTCTGTCTAGTGAGGGACACAAACTACTGACAGTCTTCATTATCAGGTAGCAGATTATAGTCTCAATTGACCCTGAGAAGCAGTGGGGCCACTTAGCACACTCTAAGTCAGTCTGTCTGTGCTTCTCACTGTCATAGAACCTGCATCTGATCCTGTTGTTAAGTAGCTTTGTGACCTTGAGTAAGTCATAAGTCACTCTGAGCTTCTGTCTTCTCAGCTATAAGAATGAAGAGAAATATCCTGCATGATCCTCAGGAAGAAAGCAAATAGCAACAACTGCAGAATGTACACTTTTCATATAGCTTGTTATTGAATTTCTGCAAATCTATTGGCGTAGCAGGAGCCAAATAAACACAAACCATGAGTGGCGTCAACCTATTCTTGGCCTGTACGACAATCTGTTCCCTTTTCAACAATTTTTTGTCATCCTGAATCCTCCGTAGCTCTCTTGGTTGGCTTCCTAGACCTCAGTAGTGCAAGGAAAAGAGAATTCAAATTCAAATGCAAAGGCATGTTGAGTGTTAACTCTTCTACAAAAGCAACTCCAGTTACTGTTGATCTAATATCTTGTCCTGTTTTACATGACTTTTACAATCCACATCATGGCCAGGCAGAGGGTACATTGAAAACATACATCATTAAAAACGTGCACAAAAGAAATCCCTGAATAACAGCAGATAGAAGGAGATGTATGGAAGCATGTCCCTTGGGGTTCTCAGCATTGTTCCAAATGAACTGTGTAGACATTGTTTATGCTTCTCTACAGAAGGACTGAGCACCTAGCATTAGAAATTCGGCCAAATGAGCTAAACATCCAGGAATGGGTTAAGTCTATTTCAAGTGAACCTTCCCAAGTTAATCACTTCAACTTTTATATGCCTGATTTTGTAAACCAAAAGTTTTCAAGTTATGAGCCAAGTGCCCTTGAACAATATGGAGCTACTGCAAAAGACTTCAGATTTTATTGGACATTAAGTGCCATCTATCCCTTAGAAAAAAACAGTGGTTTGTGAATATAGCCACACTTACTTTATTTTCAAGTGCATTATATATAAATAAAATATATTATCTGCAAAAATCATTACTGAATTTATAATAGCTGTTTGCCATTGTGTGTTTCCCTACAATAAAAAAAATTAAAAGGCAGTAATAATAACATAAAATTTTATGGTGGGGAAATTGGAAAGGGGTGAGTTCTGAAAAATATTTGAGTGTAGAATCAGATAAACTACCAGCACTCTCCTGCCCCATCAGGTCACCCAGATCCAACAGCTGCTTGCCAGAGACACCAAGCTCCTCTGGGCCTGTCTCCCTCCCTCTGGGACTCACCCACCCACCTTACTACCATGGGCCCTGTAGCAATCACATGTGGCACAAACCAAGGTAGGCTACTTCCTCCACTTCTTCCTCCATTTGGGTCACCCAAGACCTGAGGCTGCTTTTAAAGGATCCCCACATCCTCTCCAGCCAGCTATCACATGGACCAGAGTCCCAAAGCTCTGCCAACTGCTCTCCTGAACCTTCCTATACCCTATCTGTTCTTGAGACTCAGGACCAGTCCACACTACCAGGGATATTTCTTCCAGGTTCTTTGATCAGACTGCTGAAGACACCAGACTGCAGCAGAGAAGAGAAGACCTGAATAGAAGCTATATACTCAAATACCAAACAAACAGAGGAAACCAATATCCAAACCCACAATGAATTAGCTTCATCCTGAACACTGTACATACACATGCAGAAAGACTAAAGATGACTTGAACAAGAAAGAAGGAAAGAAAGAAAGAAAGAAAGAAAGAAAGAAAG
>CABHPH010076522.1:0-26655 GCA_902168325.1 Peromyscus nudipes
TCAGAGAGAAGCAGGGCCAGGAGGCAGTAAATGAGCTTGGTGGCTGCTGGGAGCTCCATGGTTTCTTCTCTAGAGGGAGGCAGCCACAGGAGAGACTCGAGTTGTCCGGAATGACACGAAAACCTCAAAGACTCTGCTGATGGCCCCGCCCACAGAAAGTTCTTGAAATGGCAAATTCAAGGTAAAACTAGTTCCTATTTGTCCAGATCCTTTCAGAGTCACTCCGGGGTCCCTGCTGGCTGATGCCCACTCCCTGTGGATTGCGATATGGCCCCTCCATTCCTTCGAGTGGTAGTGCTGGGGGGCAGCGGGGTGGTGGTGGTGGAGGAGGCGGCAGGAGGGATTGGGGGTGTAAGGACCGCGCAGCAGGGGCTCCAGGCTTCTGAGTCCACACCGCCCAGATTCCTCAGGGCGCACACTCAGAAGTCAAGTCCTGGGGGACACTCTGTGGCAAACCTGGGCAGAAGGAAAAGAAAGTGACCACATGGAGCCACAATCAGAAACGGAAGTAACCCTGGCCAAACTGAGCTGCATTTGTGGGGATCCCCTCGTCCCCCCACCTCCCTCCCTGCCCCACATGCCTCCTGCCTATGGCCTAGGGATCCTTTCCACCCCTCTCTGGATGTGGCAATCCATTCTCCTGCCCCCTCCCTGCCCCAACCTCCTCCCTCTCCCTAACTGCATCTCCACCTTCAGACTCCTTATATTAGTCAGGATTACTCCAGAGTAACAGAACTTAGAGAATGAATATCTCTCTATATATGAAGGAGATTTATTGGAATTACTTACAGGCTCCCGTCTAGCTAATCCAACAACTGCTGGCTGTGAATGCAAAGTCCTAGAATCCAGTAGTTGCTCAGTTCACAAGGCTGGATGTCTCAGCTGACCTTCAGTATGTGCTGGAATCCTGAAGAAGTAGGCTTTAATGCCAGTGAAGGAATGGATGTGGTGGCAAGGTGAGGGCAAGCAGGCAAAGAGCTAAAGCTTCCTTCTTCTAGGTCCTTCTATAAACTTCAGACATAAGGTATGTTCCAGATTAAAAGTGTATCTTCTTGCCTCAAGATCTGAACTAAAGGCATGTATCTTCCTGCTTCAAAGGTCCTGACTAGAAGTAGACTCATTCACAGGAAATCAGACAAAACATCTTTCACAGGTGTGCCCTCCATTTCTGGATTGTAGTTCTTTCCAGATATAGTCAAGTGGACAATAAATAACCCCACACCCTTCTAGTCTTTCTTTTTTTAAATGTCTTTTTAAAAACCTAGCAAGCTTGGTCCCCTCTGAAATCAGGGTTGTTGGCTCTCCTGACTGCTTTTCTAGTCAATTCTGTGACCCTCTTGCACAAGGAAGCCTGAAGTCAACATGTGGTGTCCTAGCTTTTTGAGGCAGGGTCTCCCTCTGAACTTGTAGACTTATGGATTTGGCTACACTGGCCTAGGGATCTGCCTGTGTCCAGGATCACAGGCACAAACCATCTCTTCAGGAATTTTTGTGTTTGTTCTGAAGAATGAAATGCAAGTCCTCTTGTTTACATGGCTAGAGTTTTCAAAATGAAAGCAACTTCTTAGCTGCTCATGGTGGCACCTGCCTTTCATCCCAGCCCTTGGGAGGCAGAGGCAGGCAGCAGATCTCTGTTGAGTTCAAGACCAGGCAGAGTTACATGGGGAGATACTATCTCAAAAAAATAAAACAAACAACAACTGCAGAAATCAGTTTTCATAGAAAATGTTACCACTGGCAGGCAGGAATTGTGTGATCCAGCTGACATTTGGTAATTCTGTTTCTATTCCTGTGTGTGTGGTGTCTATTCCAGGGGTGTGTGCTCATGGGCAGGGGTAGTGCCCACATACTCTGTGCTCATGCCTGAGCAGGGAATACCAGAGAACTGACAAGGCTATGGTTCTCTACCTGTTTCCCATCTTTTGTTTGAGACAGAGGTATTTACTAACTTTGGGATTAGCAAGTAGGCAGGTTAGGCTGGCTGACCACTGAGTCCCCAGAATCCAAGAATCCACTTGTCTCTACCTCAGCACTTCTGAGATGGCCAGCATGCTCTGCCACCCTCCCTCTAAAACTTGGGTCCTAGGCTCACACTTGGACCTTTATGCATGCAGGGCAAACACTGTATGACTCAGCAGTTTTTCCACACTGAGTATCTTTTCACTTAAAGTGTTTCCTGTTTGGTGACTTTCTCTCTCTCTCTCTCTCTCTCTCTCTCTCTCTCTCTCTCTCTCTCTTTCTCTCTCCTTATTTTGTTTTTTGAGACAGGGTTTCTTTGTGTATCCCCTGGCTGTCCTGGAACTCACTCTGTAGACCAGACTGGCCTCAAACCCACAGAGATCCACCTGCCTCTGCCTCCAGAGTGCTAGGATTAAAGGCATGGCCACTGCTTCCTGGCTTTGGTGAGCTTCTCAATTGTAGAATTCGTCCAGTCATTCATGCAGTAACCTAACCACTGGTTGATACTATTTATATACCCCAAGTGAATGCGTGAGGCTACTGTGGAGAGCAGCCAGAGTGACCTACTGAGACTGAGACTTCCCTACCCAGTGTTCACTCAGCACACACTGAGTTGGGAACTCCCTATAGGGGAATCAGATAAGAGTTAAAGCTGTGTCCCCATGGTGCTTAGGGTGAGGTCTTTGTGATGGAGATTTGAATGTCCACTATGGAAGCACTCTGATGAAACAGTCACCTGCATGCCCATTGAGTTTCTAGTTAGAGTTTTTAATCGTTGTTCTAAGTAATTGCTTATGTACCAGTTGCTCCTCAGGTCCACCTGCTCGCTACACCTATGATTTGATGCAGTTGTTATGTACTTTTACACATATTGTGATATATGTGATGTAAATATGTATATGCTCCCATGATAAGGTTCCCTCCTAAGGAGTTAATACAAATTGGCTTCTACATAAAGGAGTACATATAAATTTAGTCCTAATTCCTTTCATTCACTGGATGTAAGCAAATGAAAGAAAATTACTTTCACTTTGACCTTAGACAAACTTGACCTATACAAGCCATACAATGTCACCAGTTGATTGACATTAGGTGCTGAAACAATCAATAGTGCTCCAACTGTTGATTCGAACCTTTAGGTACATTTGTAAAGGACAGAAAGTTGTCACATGTGCCCTATGTCCAGGCTGTTGGACCTTTAGCTGACCATAACAAAACACGGTTAACTTGTGGCACTTTCATGCTCTTAACCATGCAACCAGAATAGGATTAAATAACAACAACAACAACAACAACAACAACAAAATAACAACATCACAAAATAAAATCCCATCATCTACCACTGGGATTCTCACTCCTCCTGGTTAATTTGGAAACATGGTGTTTTAATCCCTACAAAGAGTCATTTAAGTCACCAGCTTTAAGCCCTTTTAAACCCTTTAGCAGCTCCCTGAGGCTCTAAGTGAAGGCCTTCTATTGGGTGTCAGCAAACAGGATCAGTGTGAGTACCAGACACCTCTCTTCCAGAGATTAGACCTCATCCACCTTCACATCCTGCTGCCTTACTGCCAGGTCCCGATGCTGGATGGTGATTGTATGGTGGCATGAGACAAGCTCTTGTGGTCTGTGGTTGTGACCCTCACAGAGATTACAGAATCTGGGCCTCATCTTCATAACTCAAGCATAGTCCCCAAAGCGAAACCATTTAGGCTCTTCAGCTGCTGGTGGTGGTGGGTGTGAGGATTAGTGTTTATATTTATTTGGTCCATGCTATCCACGTGACCCATGTCCATGTAGTCATCTGCAGAGAAAGGGCTGCTCATGATACCTCTACTAAACATGTTCCTGAGATTTGGACCCACCAAAAGCAATCTGACTTGCAGTTCACTTAGGTGGCTCTTACCCATGGTAAGGCCCATCAGAAGGATTATTGTGACATTTCTCTGAGTAAAAACCAAACCCATCTACAGGCAGACAGAGATCTTGTCTTTCACCAGAGGCTGCCTGAGTTCCCAGTGCCCCTCTTTCTCGTCTCAATACACCTGCCCTCCCAAAGGACTCCACAGACTTTAGAGTAGGGCTTTAAGGCATCACAGAGGGATGCTTGTGGAGCTCCTACAAAATTGACTTCTGGTCTGGCTGACGTCATTCTTGCCTGCAGCCTGCAGTGAAGGTGCAGAACACAGGATGTGAATCAGGAGCGGAGGGCTAACATCTCTGCTATTCTTTGGAGATGACTTCCCCTTTTGTGTTTCAGGTTGCTCAGCTGTGACTTTCCTAACCCTTCCCTCTTCCTGTAAACTCTTACATTCTGGGTTCCTTAGACTTTGCTCTTACTCAGGTCTTTAGGAGTCTGACTTACCCTGAAACTCTTGGTTGAGAAGAGGTCCACTGGAGTCACCAGTGAGAACTGTGGGTGCAAACCTGGACATGGGGTTCAAGGTTGAACTACACATGGCACATCACAGCGCTTGGGAGTGTCGAATTCTTAGAGACTGTGCAGGTCCCTCCTAACACATGCTGCTGCTACATCTAGCACACAGGACAGGGTGAGGCTCCAGGTGGTGACCCAGAAACACTCAAATTACTGCCTTCCAAGCACAGCGCCTGCCACTGAAAAGAGACAGTGAGTTTGAGGTCTCATGCCACCTCTAGAATGAGAGCAAACACCCTTTCTGTGGCCAGCCAAGCCTAGTGTCATCAGCCAAGAAATGTTCATGTTAGGAGCTTCAGGCCTGTGTGTTTTTTATTCTGTGTCTCTTGCATCCCATGCCCTCCAGGCAGAGAGAAATAGAACAGAAAGGCCCATCTGAACCATGACTGTGGTGGTTGGAACAGATAAGGTCCACACAGACCCATGTGTGTGAATGCTTGGCCTATAGATAGCAGCATCATGAGAGGTGGCCTTGTTGGAGGAAGTATGTCACCACGGAGGTGAGTTTTGAGTTCTCAGATGCTCACGTTGTGCCAGTGTGACTCACTTTCCTCCTGATGCCTTCATATCAAAATGGAGAACTGTCAGTTCTTCTCCAACACCAAGTCTTCCTGCAAACAGGAAGATGTCATGCCATGATGATAATGAACTAAACCTCTGAAGCTGTAGGCCAGCCCAATTCAGTATTTTCCTTTATAAGAGTTGCTGTGGCCATGGCATCTCTTCACAGCAATATAAACCCTAAGACAATCCTAAAGTTGGTTCAGCTACTGAACTGAAGTCTTTGTCTGCTGTCAAGGTGATCTCCAACTGCCTTTGGACTTGTGTGGTCCCTGGGAGGTGGGTAAAGTCACACGAGACAGGCTTTCAGAATAGAGAGCATCAGGCAGGAAAGGGAGACTCTTCACTGTGCCCTGCTGACATTATAATAGCACTTACAGCAATGGTCCTTTTTGAAAGTGCCATCATTGTCTGAACACACATGGCTTTGGGAATGACGTGACTCAGGTCGCAAGTAATGAATAAACCACAGAAACCTGTTCCGAAAACCTGGGATCTGTGGGATGTGATCTGGGGTTTGCTTCTTTCTTTCTGTTCTGCTTTATTTCTTACGTAATTTTGCTAAACACTTTCTTATGAGTTGGGACCCCTCACAGATGTGTCCATGTGCCTGCCCAGACCTCTCACCTCTGACTCTTCATCTTCTTGGATTGGAGGCTTCCCTCATTCTAGCCCTTGGGTCAGGTGTCCCCTGAGCAGGTTCCACTGTGGTATGCAGTAGGTTCCTGATCAACAGAGCAAACCATGAGTCTCTGGAAGGGCTGATGAATTTTATTGATATCACCAAATGGTTTAACTTGATTGACAAAAATTTGTGTATTTCAGATTACTTGGCTGAAGGCCTGGTTTCTCATTGGATTCCTTTAACAAACAGAATCTTGCCATGAACATGCTATCAGAAATGAGGTGGATATATTTGTGTCTTTCTTCAATATCAGTATTTATGGAATAATAAGAATTCACAATCCTACACCAGTTTCTTTGGCTACAATTTGCCAAGGACTTCCAATTATTTTGGGTAAGTGGGGACTGGCAAATGTGGGTTCTTTTATTCCAATATTAATTACTAACTTTAACTTTCAGATCTTATATTACACACCACGCTATATATATGTATGTATATGTATATGTGTACATGTATGTATGTAGTATGTGTGTGGGTGCATGTATGTGATATATGTGTGTATGTTGTATGTGTGTGTGTGTGTGTGTGTGTACATGTATGTGATGTATGTGTGTAGGTTATGGAGTGGCCATAGAAGGATTAAGGAATCCAGCATAGATGCTTCCCTAAGCACAGAGGTAGAGAGTTGGTTCAGATGCAGTCTGTCAGATAAGATATTAAGGACCCAGCTGGAGAGCTGTGGGCTAACAGGGCTTACCCAGGTTCAGGGTTGAATGGAACTGTAGGAGGTGAAGTGCAGGACCATGGGGTCGGGGAGGGGAGGTGAAGGACAGAGTCAGGATGAATAGACTACATGGATAGGCATAGAAGCATGTGCTAACACTGAGCTGAAGCACAGGGGACAATCAGGTCTCTGCTTGTTAGTCTCTTGATACACACATGATACACACATGGGAGTCTATTGTGAGGTTGGTGGTGGGCATCACCATTGTAGTGTTGTGTTGTGTTGTGGAATATCATTTTAACTTTGTAAAGATGGGTTACATTTGTTTATGTTGCAGAATATTACCTTAACTATGTGAAGGTGTGTTACAGTTGTTTATGTGGCCTTTGCTGATGATGTAAAGATGTGTTACATATGTTTATGCTGCATTTGTTTAATTATGTAAAGATGTGTTGCTGGTTTTTTACCTTGCCTGCCTAAGGCAACTGATTGATCTAATAAAGCTGAATGGCCAATAGCTTGGGAGAAGAGGGATAGGTGGGGCTGGTGGGCAGAGAGAATAACTTGGAGGAGAAATTTAGACTCAGAGAAGAGAGAAGAGAAGGAGGGAAAAAGAGAAGGACATGTCTGGGGTCAGAAGCCAGACAGCAGCCAGACATGGAGATAGCAGGAAAGTAAGACATACAGAAAGAAAGAAGGGTAAAAAGTCCTGAGGCAAAATGTAGATGAGGAGAAACAAGTTAATTTAAGTTGTAAGAGCTAGCAAGAAATGAGCCTAAGATAAGGCCAAGCATTCATAACTAATAATATGTCTCCATGTCATGATTTGGGACCTGGTTGGGGGCTCTCCCCCCAAAAGCCTGTTACAGGTTTGCTCTTCTTGTGGGTCCAGGTGAGGTGTTGTTCCTCCTTCAGTTTGGGATATTTAATAATTTCTCAGGCCCGATTTTTCAGATGTTGTCTTATTTAGGGTTTCTATTGCTGTGAGGAAACACTATGACCAAAAGCAAGTTGGGGATAAAAGAGTTTATTTGGTTTACACTTCCATGTTGTAATCCATCACTGAAGGAAACTAGCACAGAAAGTCAAACATGGCAGGAACCTGGAGGCAGGAGCTGATGCAGAAGCCATAGGGGGTGGGGTGCTGCTTACTGACTTGCTTTCTTATAGAGACCAAGACCACCAGCCCAGGGATGGTACCACCCACAATGGGCTGGGCTGGGCTCTCTGCCATCAACCACTAATTAAGAAAATGCCCTACATGTAGCATAACTTCTAATTTGTCTTACTAAAAACCTGGATCCAGATATTGGGGTAAATGCTGAAAGAGCAGAGAGACAAAAGAACAAACCACAGCCACCTCTCACCTCATCATATCCTCAGCCAAAAGGACTGAGCTCCTGTCTCCTCAAACCTTATATTCCTTTCTCTGCCCAGCAAAATCACTTCCTGTCTAAGCCTTCCTAGTGCTGAGATTAAAGGCATGTGAATCCCAAGTACTTGATTAAAGCTGTGAGCCATCACCACCTGGCTCTGTTTCTCTTTAGATTGGATTAATCGCATGTAGCCCAGGGTGGCCTTGAACTCACAGAGATCCATCTGCCTCTGCCTCCCCAGTGCTGGGATTAAAGGTGTGTGCTATCACTGTCTGGCCTCTATTACTAACTAGTGGCTGGCTCTGCCCTCTGATCTTCAGGCAAGCCTTATTTGTTAAAAGTACAAACAAAGTATCACCACACCTATAGCTGGATCATATAGAGACATTTTCTCAATTGAGGTTCCCTCCTTTCATATAACTCTAGCTTATATCAAGTCGACATAAAACTATCCAGCACAGATACGGTTTTGATATGCCCTCATTCTCATGTACCTAATTGATTTTGATATGTGTTTAAGTGATGGCTTTTCACTTTTGGGAATAAGGCATTTATCTGGCTTTGCCTTATGGGTGGTCCTGGGTAGAAGGCATGTGTATGTGCACAGGAGATGCCCAGGCATCAACTTGTTGCTTCTAAAATGGAGCCACCTTGGGCAAGACCCAGCCTGAAAGCCATCATTTTACACAATAAGGAGTAACCTAGAGGAGGGTACAACCTGATCTCCCCAAGATCACAGTCTAAGAATGAGAAAGGGAAATGGAACAAAACAAAATGGGGTCACTGGTGACAATGATCTGCTACATCTTGATGAAGTGCTAGAGGAGGCATACAGACAGTCAACTCTACTGTGTCACCCCAGGTTTGGTCAGACGTGAATGGCAGATTACAGCCTCATCAGAAGGTTTTCTTTCCTGGCTGTGGTGCAGAAGATGGGGACTGTTCCAGAGGAGTTCCAGAGGCAGCTGTTGACAATGACTGCTGATCAGATCACAGAGGAGGAAGCTGAGGAGCAGCATGGAGAAGCACCTAGTGACGAAAAGGGACGTTGGTTACAGGGGCTCCTGCACATCTGTATCCTACTCCATTTCAGATGGACAGACACTTCTCCCCACTTCACAGACTGTGCAGCTCAGTTTCCCAGTACTTTTTTTTACTTGTTTGTTTTTCTTTTGAATGTATTTACTTGAAACCTTTCTTTCTAACATTTTGTTCTTCAAATGAAAATGAGGTTTTGAAATATATTTACAAAGAGACCAAATAAAATCAAAACAGGTGAAAGGTCAGCCAGATATCTGTATTTCTGGTTCTTCTGGCATTTTACTTTACTTTTATGTGTTTTTGTGGTCCTTTTGAGACAAGGTTTTACTTTGCGGCCCAAGCTTGCTAGGAACTTCCCGTGTACCACAGGCTCACCTCAGCTTCTCAAGTGCTGTGATTACAAGTGTGTGCAACCATACCCAGAGTTCACAGTTTATAAAATTGTTATCCGGACATAATTATACCTACTCAAAAACTAAAAAGCAAAATAGAACACAGAGCTTTATATTAACCTATATTAGATATAAATCTTTACTAAGCATGCTTAGGGAATTGTTTGAAATAATAATAGAAAACCAGAGTCTTGGCCATCTTCATCACACCTCTGTGTGCTCATTCTAGACCGCATATGGCAAAAATCTAACAATGATGGTGCTGAGAATGAGCCATGCTTTCCTTTTGTCAACGGGTCATTTCAACTCCAAAGGATACAAATATTAATCATAGTTCCATGTTCACTGAAGTCCAGCAAAGTACATTGATCAAATTAGATTAGGTTCTTTGTTTTTTTAATGGTTGTTTGCTTTGTCAGGATCCCACCAGGCAGTCCAACTGGCCTTGAACTTGGTGATCCCTTTGCCTCAGCCTCCTGAGTGCTGGAATTATAGGTATGTACTGCTCTGCCACTTCTTAAATCACCTTTGTCTGTTCTGTTTATGTCTTAAAGATTATCATAACCTATAGCTACTAATGCACAGATATGACACAGGCATAATATTTTGTGCTATTACACAATAAGCTTTTTATCAGGACATAAACCCATGCAATCATAATAATGATGATGATGATGATAAATGATAATAATAATTCCTCATCTTCCTCTTTCTTACTTTGAAATTAGGCTTCCTCCTGTAGCTGGAACTGGCTGAAAACTCATTATGTAATCAAAGAATGCCTTTTATTCCTGATCCTCCTGCCTCCACTTCGTAAGTGCTGGGATTTTAGCTATATGCCCCTATATCCATCAGATACTATACCAGAAATTTAAAATAAATTGCACTATAGCACTTTGGCTAAATCATATGGTACTACAGTGGAATTTTGTAGGTCTTGAAATAGCTCCATCAGACATGAATTCCAAGTTCCAAGCAGTCTACATTCTGAAAAGTTTTTATGTGCTCCCTCCTCTAGGAGCTCACTCACACATCCATGCTTTTAGGTAAAGAGAGCTGACCTTTAAATGCTTGAGAACAAAATAGTTAAAGTGAGTTGAGAAATGTTTGTTAAGCACCTCTTGGACATCTCCTTCTGAACAGAAGTGTGGAACAGTGTCCCCATGGTCACCCTGCTGTGCCATAGCACACCACAACTTGTGTCCACTCCTTGTCCTGGGGTCAGGGAGATGACTCTGTGCCTAAAGAGCTTATGGTACAAACACGATGGCCTGAGCTGAATCTCTGGAAGAACAAGTAAAGATGGAAGAATTGACTCCACAAATCCTTGTTCTTCTGCTGTGACACGAATAGGTTCAAAACACGAGAACTTTGCTAGAGCAATCGCAATGCCCAGGACACATACAGGGAAAGAATTTCATGCATCTGTGTGGGCCACTTTCTGAGGTTAAGTTCGATGGGCCTCACCAGGTCTGCCTGCCTGCCTCTCACCTCCTGCAGCATTTAGTTTTTTCATAGTGATAGAAAGACCAATAATGCCAGGTCAGTGACTCTGCGGGTGATGAATAGTTCTTAATATGGAAACTGAGTGATAGTTGGAAACTGTAGGCTCTCGAGGTGGTGATTCTGATCTTGGGGCAGTTCTTTACTTCTGTCAGTAGACAGATCACACCACTTCATCCTTCCTGATATGCAAGTGCCAGCACACGCTAGTGTACAGGCTAACCCACATGTCACTTCAGTCTGTTGTGTGTATTGTGGTTTTTAGTGAGTTAGCACAGTTGGCTTGTGGTTTCTGCCCATCAGTATCAACCTCATACAAAGGAGAGTGTTCACATAGTTAAGTCCCACTAAATCTCCATAAATATATTCCTAACTTACAGTCCCCTTAAAATATGTGAAAAGCCACCCAGTTACATCTAAGATGAAGGGAAGTGAGACAGAAAGAGTATAATGGGAAGTCCTAATAGACTGTGTGAAAATACCTCTGCAAATGGTTTTGAAATTAGTACATCGTAAGGGTCCATGCAAGGGTCAAGCTAAGAGCTCATACCCATGAGGCGTTTGGAAGCTTGCTTCATTTCTTTTTTGGACACTCCTGGTGTCTGAGCAGAAGATAGTATGTTGAACTCACAGTCAGACTATCAAAAGGTTAGATTCTTGCTTTCAAGGATTAGTCGATCTGGGCATGGTCGCACACACCTTTAATCACAGCTCGCAGGAGACAGAAGCAGGTAGAGCTCTGTGAGTCTGAGGCTAGCCTGGTCCACACAGCAAGTTCCAGGCCAACAGGGACTACTGCTGTTTATTTATTAGGTTTTTACAGATAATCTGGTAATGCTGTTTCTCATGTTCTAGTGAAGACACAGAAGGTGACAGACAGCTTCCATGGCATTAAGCATTGATGCCCTACATCATATTATCCTTAGAGAACAAACAGCTTTTAACCAAAGGGGGAACCTTGGGTTGGGTCATGAGGAAATAACACTCTATTCAAGTTGTCTACATCTCAGATCTTGTCCTACCTGAGGAGGCCTCTCCTGTTACATCCCTCCTCTGACTGCAGAGTTGTGCTCCCTCAGCTGGCCTCATCTACCTCAGCAGTCATTCCCAGCCTCACTGAGAACCTAAGACAAAGGAGACTCATTCTAGTGGAGAGATGTGCTTGAGTGAAGCCACTGGGACTCTTTCCCAAGACTGCTCCAGCCTAACCCCACAGCCTGCACCGCCCTCCCTGCCACACACCAGCCTGTTCCTCACCTCTTTTCTTCAGTATGATGGCAACAAAAGTAATGATTGCGATGATGACTATAATGATAATCCCTTTTTTATCTGGAGAATCGAGTGTAGGCCATGTAGCATCTGAAGTCTTTACTGTTGGTCCTAAAAATAAACCATTATTAGCTTCTGCTATCCTGCAGAAGCCCATTGGACTCATACGTGACAATTATTTTACCAGGTCCTCAGTAGAGAGATGAAATGGAGCTGTATATACCTTACCTACAAGGAGTTTGTTCTGATATAAAGAGAAGCAAATGTCCATCCATTATCTTAAATATGACATATTTACTAGGGTTGGAACATTCAATCATTGACACAATTAGTGGCATCTAATTGATTCTGGTGAGGGTTATAAAGTCTCCATAAGATATGTCACCGGAGCTGGTCAGAAGGTAGCTATAAAAGGCCATGAAATATTACAAATTGCATATAGACTTGGGGGCCTGATGGGAGACCATTTAGTTCCTGGTCCATTGGTTAATGAGGAACCAGAAATATAAAGAGTTGAGATGAGAAAAGAGGATGGTGAGAAATCCATATGCCCAGTAGTGGCTCTCCAGACAGTGAGACCACCAAGAAACCATTCGGTTTATCAAATTTACCATATGCACATATGCTGACATCCAGAGAAGTCATTAAACCTTTTGTTCCACACCGGCCCCACCCTGCTGAGGCTACCTTGTGGTAACCCAGTTAACTACCTACTTGGAATTTCTGTCCAGTGGTTTAAGAATTCTTTGAGCCAGAGATTACAGTCTCCAATGGAAAACTTCCTGAGATCTTTCTCTAGTTCCTTGTCATTTTCCCATTCCTCCTTATCACCTCTTGCTTCAGGAATCATCTCTGTCCAAGTCACCTTCTTTGCATCAAACAAGATGGAATTTTGTTTATTAATGCTGAACAGCAAGGAGGCACCAGTGTTCTGTCCTCTTTCATTTTGACAACACATATTGACTTGCAATATTGGATGACCTGAAAGTACACAGTTATCATCTTCCACTCTTCCATCACCTCCCAAAAGATTAAGTCTTTCTCTGTAGGTTAGGACTGGGTTATTTTCCTCTCCTATTTGCCCTTTACTACTCACAAGGTAACATGCGCTTCCAAGGTCAGGCTCACATTTAGCTCTTTTACGCAGAAAAATCTAAAGTGCCCTTCCCACACGTGGTATTCCCTTCCTCTCTCTTGCCTAGTGTCTTGGCCTCTGCACCCCGTTCCATACTTACCCTTGGTCTTAATTGTCCTCCATTTGATGTTTAACAGCCTCTTCCTGAACTCTTGTCCCATTTCTTCAAGCGTTTGAGTCAAATCTGTCCATGCTTTGGTGGAATTTACTTCTTTTCTCAGGCTACCCAAAACTTTGGCTTTGTTGGCATTATCATACTCAAGTAAAGGCATTCCGTCCATTGAGCACTGGACTTTAAGCCAGGACTCTCCAGGTCTAGAAGAAGCCTCAACAGTGAAGTTGAGGCAAAGAAAGTGCATATCTGTGAGAGAAACGTACAGATGAGGTCCAGATAAGAAGGAGCAAAGAATCATTGTCAGTCATTCCTAGACTCCTTCTGGAAGGTCTGATTGGCAGGTGAGGGGAAGAAGTCTCCATCCTAGATGCCCATCAACTTTTAGATCCTTAGTTTTGTGTCACCTTTAACTATCTGGAGTCACTAAAATCCTCTGCTGCTACCATGGGCCCCTCAGATGCACATAGTGTCTACAGGAGAATTCATCTGACATGCACTTGTAGTGATGTTTACCAAGTCTTGAGGAACAAAAGATATAGGACAGCACTTTTGACAGAGAGGTAAAGGAAGAATGTTGGTACACATGGCAAATTCATCATGTGCACTGGGTGTTCAGGAGAGGCTTCCTGGAGGAACACTGTATCTTGTCATCAATGGGGAGTACTAGCTGTGACTATAATATTTACCATAGTGCCCATGAGCCACCCCCACTGCAAACTGAGAATTAGATCTCTGGGATCCTCTACAGGTATATCATACCCTTACGCTATCTTCCAAAGGGGGTATTTGTTTATAAACGATAGGAAACTGTTCTTTCTCTTCAGCTAGTTCTTGCATCCCAGCACACTTAGGACCCTGGTCTTCCGGGCTTCTACTACCAACAAAAGAAGACATGTACTTTCATACACAGGAGACATATTATTATGTAGATTACACAGAGGAATGTGCTAGAAATAGTGAATCATATGTGTATGATTTGTACAAACACTGTTTGTACAAACACTGAAATATAAAATTGAACATTTTGTAAAAAATAACATTTATCACATATGCAATGTAATTACTCAATAAAATATAGAAAAGGAGATGTTGAAAAATAAGAGGTCCCCCAAGAGACCACGGCCCACAAAATTAATGGACTGGGGGTCATGGAGATCAGGGAGCCTCTAGCTGTCTGATGTAGGTCCTTTGCATATATGTTATGGCTGAATTGCTTGGTGTTCTTGTGGGATTCCTAACAGTGGGAGTGGGGGCTGTCCCTGACTCTTTTGTCTGCTTGTGGGACCCTTTTCCTCCTGCTGGGTTGCCTTGTCCAGCCTTGATGTGATGATAAGTACCCGGTCTTGTGGTCTTATTGTAGCTTGTTATACCATATTTGACTGATGTCCCTGGGAGGCCTGCTCTTCTCTGAGGGGAGTTAGAGGGAGCATGGATCTGGGGGAGAGCAGATATGGGGAGGAGAGACTGGGGGAAGGAGAGGAAGGAAAACTGTGGTCAGGACGTAATATATGACAGAATAATAATAATAACAACAATAATAATAAAGCTGAGGGGAGGCAAGGAAGGAGGAAGCTGCTTTTATCCCCCCCCCACACACAGTTGAAGAACAGAGAATAGCTGGTCAGAGGAAGAATAAAACATCTTGGAGGATGTTAATACTTACTGTGCAACACCCAAATAAAGAATAAACAACCATTAAACACTATAGTGTCTTTTCAAAAATAAGAAAGAAAGAATAGAGTTTCTCATTTTAAGATCATAGCATTTTTAGGATAGTGTAGAGATACATTGCATCAGTTTCATGGAGATCAAATGTCTGAAGAAGATGAGTTCCTTGTAATTTAGATACAGGTATGTCAATTATGATGGAAGCTGCATGGTGCTTATGATTCTCCATTCCTTTTCTAGAAGATATTCTTAAATAGCAAGGTGCGTGGAGAAGAAATGTGTCTACTTAGGTAAATAAATTCTATATTCTTGGGACAGAATAATATTAAGACACGCAATAACTACTACATATGTATTAAATTCTAATGGCCAAATAGTTTAAAACTTTAGTGATATTGTTATTAGTGCTATAGCAACAAATCCCTCTTTGACCTTGAGTTTAATAGACCATTTTGTTCATAACAGACCAAGAGTAGAGTCCATTCTGTACTATTCTGTTCAATTTCCTCTTGCATAATTAATTGCAAGTATAAAATAGTGTTATAGTATTGCAAATTGTCAAGAGGTGGTACAATAAAGAGAGTCAGTTACAATGAGTCAACCTGCCCTTGTCACAAAGAAGTATTCTGCTTCCCCATAGTGGATGCCCACTTTCAAGAGCTCTGTTATTTGACTTTACTTGGATGAGAACTGTAAGTCTCCGTCAAGTCCTTGATCCTGAAACACAAGCAGCTACTTTTAAGTCATTCTCATAAAGGATGAATCTCTGCTTATGGAAGCTATACTTGTAGCGGTAAATTGCAGCAGTGCATCCAAGATTAACAAGGGAATCCACCGGGATTTCAATTTTGCACAAATGAAAAGTAGCATCAAAACCTGTTTTACAATTAGTCCAGAGGGGCTCAGCAAGATCATCACATCTTCCGGATCTTATTAATGTTCCCTCTGGAAAATTGCTGCTACATATACTCAATTTATCTGCCAATGAGAAAGAACTAAATCAATAGAATTGGCCAAAAGAAAGAAAACATTATTATGCCCTTGACTGCTGAGGGATGTCTTTCTGTACACTGTGAATGTATGTTGTTCCCATTGGTTAATAAATAGGCTGCTTTGGCCTATGGCAAGGCAGCTTATAGGCAGGTGGGAAATCCAAGGAGAGAAACAAGAAAGAGAAAGGTGGAGCAGGGAGACCCCAGACTGCCATCCTAGGAGCAACATGTAATGGGATGCAGGTAAAGCCACAGAACACGTGGTGATACATACATTAATAGTTATGGGTTGAGTTAAACTATAAGAGCTAGCTAGCAAGAGGCCTACCAGAGGCCATATAATTTGTAAATAATATTAAGTCTCTGAATGATTATTTTATGAGTGGCTGAGGGATGGCTGGGCCAGGCAGGACCAGAGAAACCTTCTGGCTACACTTGACTGTATAGGTTATTGCCTAAGCTGAGAAGAAGTAAATATCATTGACATACAGCCACTCTTGCCATACATGAGGAAGAAAGAGAAACTGAGATGGCTGAATGTTGTGGTAAATTTAGGAGCTATGTTACTTGTTGCTCCGATTAACATGAAGATTTTATCATCCGTCAAAAACCCACAAAGCTTAGACTGATAGCACATAAAATTTCCCAGAAGTGTTAGCAATGATTCCAATTTTGAATTTTCAGATAATTCCCTTTGGGTTAATATTTGCATTATTCCCAATCACTGTAGAATCATATGGGTTTTAAATACTATTATATTCTTCTTTTTTTCTTTTTCTTTTTCCTTTTTTTTTGAGACAGGGTTTCTCTGTGTTGTTTTGGTGCCTATCCTGGATCTCACTCTGTAGACCAGGCTGGCCTCAAACTCATAGAGGTCCCCCTGGCTCTGCCTCCCTAGTGCTGGGATTAAAGGCGTGTGCCACCACCACCCGGCTTAAATGCTATTATATAAATGTTAGCATTATTTAGCATTTGTTAATTTTGTCTGTGGCTGAGTTTTGCAGTTTGGCTCTCTTCATGTTTTGTTTTTGTAAAAATAAATAAGGATTGTATTTAAAAAAAAACAGAAAGAAAGAAAAAGAACAGGTCCCCCTGCCCCCAAGTACCTCGATGTGAGCAGGATTGCTGGGGATTTTGTGAACTCCTTTCCTTCTTCAACCAGCTTCCTCAGTCTCCTCCCTGCCTCTTCAATGATCTGATCCATTTTCTCCCCATATCTTTGTCTTTCTCCCTTTTAATCTTCTTTTCTTTCTGCTATTATCTTCAGTCCTTTCCAAGTCATTCGTCTTAAATGACAGAGTCTTTCTTGCCTCAATAGAGATTTGGTGTACATGAACATGAACCTTCTGTAGCCCCAGAACTATTGTTGGTTGTGAATGAAAGGCCAACAAAGCCTACACAGTCAACTGGATAATGATGAAAAGAGCACCCGTTCTCTCTTAGAAAAATCTATGTAGGAGCTGGGTCAAAACATGGACTCCACATGGCTAAAGCAGGAGCAATGAATTCTGAAGGAAGTCCAGTTAAGGTAAAATGGCAGCTTTGGGCACCTGTGCTTGGAGGAAGACAGACCCAGAGCACCACAAATGGGTGAAACTCTGCAGTGCATTTGGAAAGTCATTTTTTTTCCCCAGAAGTGGCAGCAGGTTCCACCAAAAAGAGAAAACCCCGTGCTGAGGATGAACATGAAGCTAACGAGACTGATCTCCAGTTAGGACACTGACAGGAGACAGTTCAGCATGAAAGGCACAGAACTCAAAGTAAGTATCAGAATGAGGGGCTAAGACTTTCAGAAAGATCCAAACCCAAGACTGTGCTTAGCCAGTAAGCAGACATTTTGAAAGCAAGGTGGGAGAGCTTGACCCATTCCCAAGGAGACCACCCCATGCTCTTTATGGACACTTCATCTTCTATCAGTTTTCACATCCTTGGTCCTCTCTTTAACCTGTGTCTATGGTTCCCACAGGGCTCTAAAGCAACTTGCTGTGAGCAAACACTATGGGGATGTTGAAATGTTTGTAGGATACACAGTTTCCACCATAGGAAACAATAGATCCAAGAATCCACAGTTTAGATTGTGCAACATTGTTTTGCATTATAATTTTACACTCCATGTTTTCAACATTGAATGTGATGAGGCTCAAATACTGCTACAAAATGTCTGTTTGAAGTCAGATGGAATACAATCTAAGTTGAGAAGTTGAGGCAGGAGGATATCTGTGTCTAGCTTAGTCCACACAGAAACTTATATGCCAGCAAGGGTTGCATAGCCAGATCCTGTCCCCTATCCCAAATCCATTTGAAGTAAGAATAAAGTGTGTTCACATCCAACCTGTTTTCAGGTAGAAGAAGTTATATGGCACTCAACATGTACACAGTGTCCCATTAGTAAAGAATAATTATTGCAAAGAATAAAATAATTTTTTACTTCTTTCTGTTTATGTGTATGATAGTCAGACAATCAGATGTTGCTGGATTTTAATAAATAATTACTAAACACAGGGATTCATGATCAGGAAGGAGGCTGGATGCTTCCATTCATGAGAAAGCTGGGATCCCAGGTTAGTGAGTCAAACAGTGTGGTGGAACAGTCTTTACAGGTGAGCAAGGTGACTGCTTAGATCGGTAGCCAGGTTCACTCAGTGATTTGCAGGTCAGCCTTGTTTAGGTTTAGAAAGTGCAATCTGCCTCTGACCAGACAGACAGACAGACAAAGGAGCAGTGTGTGGATGGAGGGTAAGACCTTAGGTGTTCTGATCTGCTGTGAATGTTCAAGGGCAAAGAGCCCAGGGAATTCTGGGGGATTGTAGGGGATGAAGAAGATAGTTTGCAGAGTGCACAAAGCCTGGGTACAGGGGTTTGTCTGCTGACTTCCTAGAGAGATCACACCCATTGCCCATTCCATCCAGTCACAGCACTGTTCGGTGGTTTCTATCCGCCATCTTGACCTCCCATTTCTTCTAGCACACAGAAGTGGTGGGTGGCTGAAGAGGACCAGAAGCAGTTCCACAGGGAAGACTGGATCTCCTAGTCACTGTGGCTCTAAGTCTACACTTCTCCCCCCTCCCCACATCCCCCAGTCAGACCCCAGGAACTCACCTGAGGGAGGAGGTGTGCTTTGATAGCCCCACAGGACCACTAGGAGAAGCAGAGCAAAAGTCAGCACATTGAGCCTGGTGACTGCACCCAGGCCATGGATCTTCATGCTGTACCCAACTGTCGACAAGGATGATTCAAGCTTTCAAGAAAGAGGAGAGGAAGCCTAAGTAATTCTTGTGGATGCCTGCAGATTTCTCCAGAAACCTGGGCTCCTGTGAATTCAAGCATTTCCTCTTTGTTGTACCTGATCTCTCAGCCCTTAGTCCTATGTCTTCTTAGAATTCTTAGAGGGTCACTTGGGGCTCTGATCACTTCTTTTAGAACCTCAAGGGTTCTTTTCTGTCCAACTCCACAGTGCACAGAGATCAGACTATGCACTGACTGGCCCATGTCCCCAGTGTCCCCAGGTCCTCCCAGAGCCACAGAAGTCCCTTCCCAGAACTCACCTGCACCGACCGGGGGACTGTCACCAGCAGAAGCAGGAAGAACAAAGCTGGTGTCTCCTGCAAGGATCAGGTGTAGCCTGAGATGGAATCAGGTGATGATTGGGCAGGATGTCTCTCTGCCCAGCCTGACAGAGGGCAGAGTTTTTGTGTCTCACCTAGGTTGCCAAGGTTGCCAAGAATGTTTCTTCCTCCCACCTCCTTGCCCAAACCTACATATTCACCCTCAGTGATTGTGACAACATAGTGTTCCTCTAGACATTCATGCATCCACCCAGTTATCAGTTAAATGCCAGTTAATAACCTCAAGTGAATGTTTGAGGCTGGTGCGGTGTTGACTGGGAATGAAGTGATCACACCTACATATGGAGTCTGAAGAGTCTTAGGTTTTAGTGGGCAGGCCTGGTCTATGATTTTTCTCATCACCATTCAGGGATTTTCAATCCAACCAAGTGGTCCTGGACAGGATATTGTCCCAACTCTAATGATCAGAAACTGAGGCCTGTGATGTCACAGAAGGTTAGACTAATTACCAAGATAGTCACTTGCATAAATGAGACCACACCAGGGTCACTTGCATAACTTTGTTAACCCTATTCATGCCACCAGGAAGGTTTCACCCTTTGACATGTGGGGATTGAGGGGTGGGGGTGGGGGGGGAGTTTTTCAAGTGCCACATGCATTTTAAATGCTTAAATTTCTGAATGCCATATCTGTAGCCCACACTTATTAAAATCATCTCTGGGGCTGAATCCATGACCATCTGGAGGCTGGTGTTTTGCACCTTCATAGTGTGAACAGGATTGAACTGGATGGCAGCCTCAGCACCAGTGGTAGTTTCCCAAGGGCTATCTCAGCCATCCACCCAGAGGACTCAGTATCTGAGAGCTGATAATGCAGCTTCTATCTCCAGTCATCCTACTTCAGGATAGGGAAGAAGGACTTGCGAGAGTCACTCTGTTGGAGGCCAAAGGCAAAGTGAAGGATATAGCAATATCCAGGGAGAGGATAACACTGAAAGATGTACGTCAAGAAAGTATTGGGGGCGTATTTTCCATGGGATTTTAGTAGATGAGAAGGATCCAAATAAAGGAAAGCAAACATTCATAAAAACAGTTAAAGATCAAGCTTCTGAAGTTCAGGTGATGATGATGCTGAGTGAGAACTGTGAGCTTCCAGGTCTCCATCACAGAAACCTTCTTCCTATTGCTCACGTGTGCATAGACAGGAGTGTCTGCTGCCAAGTCTCAGTGCATCCCCGCCCAAGTGCCTCATAGCCAGCCAGCTCATAGCGCCCGCCCACATACGTTCTTAAAAACAAGTTTTTAAACCTGTTAATATATAAAGGGATATTTTTATATTTTATTTGTGACAGATGTAACCCTTTATACTGTTATTAAAGTTTTTCCCAAAGTTTTGTGTGTAAGCGGGGAGGCAAACCTATGTAAAAACATATTAAAAATTTCCCACTGTAACTGTTTCTTAAGCATACAGTAAATATTGTTTGGTATTTATTTCTGCTATAAAACAGCTTATCTTGACTGATAGACCATGTAGGAATTACATTTCTAGTTGCTGTAAAAAGCTACCAGACAAAAGCAACTTAAGGAAATTCAGGTTGATTCCCCCCCACACCACATCAACAGTACCGTCCACCAGGCTGGGGAGTCATAGGGGCAAGAACCGGGGTGGATGCTGCTGTCCCACCCACAGCCAGGACGCGGAGAAAATATGAACTCCAGTCCTTGGCTCTCTCTCTACTTTTTATTCAGTCTGGGACCACAGCCCAGGAGATGACGCTTCAGGTGTTTAGGGTGGATCTTCTCACCTAATCTACTCCCAGGCAGACGTGCCTAGAGAGGCATATTCTAGGTGACTCTTCAACTCAGTACGTGATATAGAGAAAGTGAACCATCGCTTACTAAGTAACTCCTTAATGTTTAACCTTTTTGTTTTAATTTTAAGAGTGTCTTGAAAACCGTATTTTGTTAGATTAGTGTTTTAAAGGTTCAACCTAAGTGTTTAAGTGATTTAGTTGATGGATTTCATAATTGATAGCTATTGTAATTGCTAAAATACTTGTCCCTGTCACCTTATTATCTCCTTATCGTGCATTTGGGGTTTATTTTCCTATCTCTGGGCTCTGTTTTTATGCTGAATTTTCTTCTGCTTGAAATGCTGTACATTCTGTTTTTCTCCTCATGACGGTTGTGACTGACCAATGAAGCAGTTCCTTTAATTAAATTTTCAGGTCAATGTTGTTAGTGTATGTAAATGAAGCTGATTTTTTTTTTGTTTGCTGATTTTTTTTTTTATCCTAACACTTCATGCTCCATTTGTTACTCTTAACTTCACATTGCTGGACTCATCAGCGTTATCTAAATACACAGTCATGTCATATGCAAGCAGAGACTCCTCAACCTCTGCACTTCCGGTCTAGATGCATTTTATTTCTTTTTCTTGCCCAATACACTAGCTAGGACTGCTAATGCTAAACTGGGTACAAGTTGTGAAAGCGAGTACCTTCCTGAGTCCAACTTCTCATTGTCAACTATTCTGTTAGCTGTGTGGTAGTATAAGTTTTTGAGTATGCATGTGCGTGTGTGTGTGTGTGTGTGTGTGTGTGTGTGTGTGTGTGCAAGGACATTCTTCCCATATCCAGTTTATTAACAGATTTTATCAGAAAGTGTGTTAAGTTTTCACAACCTTCTCTGCATTTGTTGGGGGATCATGAAACCTTTCCCCTCATCCTCTTCATTTGGTGCACTGCATTTACTGACTTGGGGATCACTGAATACTCTTTGTCCATCAATGTCAGAGTGAGGGCGGGGAGCTCCAGGGGAAAGGAACCAGTGTCCTCACTGAGTTGTTTTCTACTTCACTGATTTTCTTCTAGTGCGTCTATGCTTTCAATTTTTGAAGATTTTTGTCTTATCTTTCTCGTTTTCTGTCTTCTGATTTCCAGAGGTTACTTTGCTTTGCATTTATTTTTCGGGTGTAAATTAAGATTGTTGACTGGAAGAGTTACTTACTTTTCATGTAAGCATTTATGACTTTACATTCCCCCTTAACTATTCTTTCACCTGTGTATGGTAGACTTCTTCCCAGAAAGTTATTTTTAATGTCTGTCTCTAACAAATAACATTATACACAAGAAAATATTATCTTCAGACCTTGTGATTTAGTTCAGGAGAAAAGTGCATAGAGTTTTTTTTTTTTAATTTTTATTACTTTATGTGTATGAGTGTTTTGCCTAAGTGTATGTATGTGGGCATGAGTGTTTTGTCTAAGTGTATGTATGTGGGCACCATGTACATGCTAGTTGCCCAGGGAGGTCAAAAGAGGTTGTCAAACACCCTGGAACTGGAGTTACAGATGATTGTGAACACCATGTGGGTGTTAGTTATGGAACGTGGGTCCTGTGGAAGAGTATCCAGTGCCCTTCATCACTGAGTCATCTCTCCAGCCTACCCATAGTTTGTTTATTGTTTACACAATAAATCTCAGTATATCATGATTATGTAGGTCATCCAGGAGAACCTTTAATTTTTAATTTTTATTTTTATATGCATTGGTGTTTGACGTGCATATCTCTGTGAGAGAGTTGGATCCACTGGAACTTGAATTACAGACAGTTGTGGGCTACCATGGGTGCTGGGAATTGAACCCGGGTCCTCTAGAAGAGCAGCCAGTGCTCTTAACTGCTAAGCCATCTCTCCAGCCCCCCATCCAGGAGAATCTTACCTGGGTCAGCTCACAGCACTTTTTGTTTTCAAATTCTAGCAGACCCAAGAGATGAATGCACAGCCTCTGATGCCCATTCATCTTTGAGATTTAGGAATGAACTCCTTGCTGATTTGAAAATTACATCAATGTAGCTATTCCCATGAGTGAGAGGTCTGATTTTTAGTGTTTGACTCAGTAGTGTTATAGAGAAATGTTTATAATGTGTGTTCTGAGCATGTGGAAAGAGCATGGCACAGCTCATTGGTCTAGAGGGGGTGCTGCTCCATCAGGACTGGCCAACCTGTGTGTCTGTCTGCTCTATGCAAAAAAAAAAAAATACCTGTGGCAGATGGACAGACAGGCAGACAGGCAGGAGTGCACTGAAACTGACAAGATGAAGTCATCTTTCCTCTTTTGAGTCATGAGGAGAAAGCCTGTCAGTCATTGTGTGAAACCTGACTCCTTTCTAGGATCTGTCATTTGAAAACTTTCAGAACACATCACATGTTTCTATGAGTTGTGCTATCTAGCAATGCTCCTAGGCCTCTGATTGAGACATTCACTTTGTAATGAAAAAGAAAGTGGAAAGAGAATGGGCAAGACACCTGCTAAATTGTTCTACGCAGTTGCTATAGGATTAAAGTTTTCATTGTGTTTTTAAAACCTGGTGTTTGTTTTTTCTCATGTTGAAATGTTTTCTAGTTTTCCTATCATTTTTCTTATTTACCACATGTCTATATAGAAGCATGCTCTTCACTGAATTGTTTGAGGATTTCCCACTTGTCTTCCTGTTTTTGATTTCACATTTCCTGCTCTTATGGTCAGATAGCATGGTTTTAATGATGTCTACACTTTGTAATTAAAAAAAAATTTGATGTCTCAAAAATGACCCTTCTTGCTGGGCATGGTGGTACATGTCTTTAAATCTAGCATTTGGGAGGCAGAGACAGGTGAGTCTCTGTGAGTTCAAGGCAACAACCTGTTCCACCTGGATGCCCTGATGAATGAATGCAAGCCTACACAAAAGTCCCATCAATATCACAATTTCATGCCATGCTTGGTCTTATAGTAAACAGCACAAATCCCAAGACACTATCAGAAGCATTTTTTCTTACTTTGAAGAAGTCATAGTCACTGTTCAGGAGATTTCACAGAGGCAGCCCCTAAAGATCATGGGAGATCACATTATGGACAAGGACAAGGAAGCAAAGAAGTAGCTTGGGGGAGCACCTAGGGACAAAAATGTGGTGTTAATTCAAGTGGCCTCCTGCATATCCAGTTACAGCATCCTACTCTATTTCATAGATCACATTCTCAGTGAGCTTTTTTTTAATGTTTTTTTCTTTTTGTATTTATTTATTCCCATTTGAGTTGGTATAACTCCCAATGGGAATGAAATTGTGAATGGTACTGAGACAGAGACCATGAATAAACATCAACTATTGTGCAAGACCAGGCAAATAGTCCTGTAGTTCTGGCTTCACTGGTCTTTAACTACTTTTGTTTTCCCTGGGACAGGGCTTCATTCCATAGCCCAAGCTGACCTAGAACTCACTATGTATCCCAAACTGGCCTCCAACTTGGGGCAATCCTCCTGCCTCAGCTTCCAAGGGGAGGGTGTGAACCACTATACTAGCAGCCTTAAAAGTTTTATATCACAAAAATAATTACACTGACTCAATAAGGCAAAAGAAGACAGAACTTCATGTTAACTGATGATGATAAATGCCTAAATGAAAATTCTAAAACCCATAATGAAAATTGTATCTTCGTCATAATTCTGTGTTCTTGTATAAGGGAAAAGCTAACAATGACGGTCACCCTTTGTGTACCCTGATTTGACAAACTCAAACTAGGTTCTAAATGCACCAAAGCCTAGCAAAGTGATTGATCAAGTTGGACTTTTTTTTTTTTTTTTTTTTTTTGTATTTGACAGGATCTCACAGTGCAGCCCAGGTTATCTTTGATCTCAGTGATCCTACAGGCTCAGCCTTTTGAGTGCCAGGATTATACGTCTGTACTGAGATGCCAGCTCCTCCAATAGTCTTTGAGTATTCCACTGTTGAGTTTTAATGTCTGTATTAAACTTTTCAGGCTACGAATGTACAGAGGTGGCCACGTGTATAATAGTTTATTCCTTAAACATGTTCGTGCTAAAGTTGTTGTTGTCTTTGTTATTATGTTGTTTTTTAAAATCTTATGTCACCCAGAGTGGTGTCACATCCGTTATGTAATGAAGGATGACCTTGAACTTGTGGTCCTTTCACTCCTAATTCCCAACACTGGATCACAGGCTTGCACCCCCTAACCACCTGATGCAAGTGCCATGGCAGCCTTGTGAAGGCCAATGGTTGCCATGGGAACGCGGTCCTCCCCTTTCACTGTGAGTCCCTGTGCTCTAGCCCAGGTCATCAGGATTGCATGGCAGTGCCTTTGCCTCCAGAGACATCATCCTAGCCTCATACTGGAAAATTTATGGAAAGTAAAAACCTTTATCTTTATTTGTGTGTGAGGGTTTTGTCTACATGTATGTTTGTGCACCATATGTGTGCTTGATGCCCTTGGAGGCAGATGAAACATGGGATCCCCTGGAACTAGAGTTACAGAGGGTTGTAAGCTACTATGTGGGTGCTGGGAACAGAACCTGGGTCCTCTGCAAGAACAATAAGTTCTTAACCACTGAACCCTCTCTCGAGCCCATACCTGAAACTTTGTAAACAAATTACACCCAAGCATCTTGCTAAAGTCCAGTCACTGTAATGTAAACCATAAAGCAAGAAACAGTTTTAGGTTATAGCACGGCTAACAGCAAAATCAAAGTTCCAAACTCCAATCATAAAGAATTTTTGTTCTCTAACTTAAATCCTCACTCCTGTTATTCACGTGCACATGTCTGTAGGTAAAGAAAATGAACTAAAAGAAATAAAACTAAAGTTTGAATACTTGAGGATGAAATTCATAACTGCATTGAGGAATGACTTTGTAAATTAAGGCATCCTTGGCAGTCCACTAAAGTCTTTCTACTGAGCAGAACCGGGGGAGCAGGTCCCTATCTGGGGACCCCAGCTGTGTCACAGCACAACACAGCTTCTGTCAAGTTCTCCTCTGCTGCGACGACAGTGATATGTGCAGAGTTTGAGAACCTTTCGGGTGTGGCACTCTTGGACTTCACTGGAAGAATTTGAGGATGGCAGGAAGCCTGTGGACGAAGTCCGAGAGCAACTCCACAGGTGCTGGCTTTGAACTTGAGCTGTTGCTCTACATCTTTGTCTGCATTACATCAAACTTCATCCTTTCTGCCAGGCAGGCGCCAATGCATGCTAGTATACATGCTAATCCCCATGTCCCTTCAAGATGTTGCTTGTGAAGCAGTATTCAGTGACTCAGCACTATCAGCTTGTGGTTCCTGCATGTCAGTATTAACTGTACACGAAGGAGTTTGATCACAGAGACTAATCCCACTAAACCACCATGAATACACTTTAACTAATGAATGAATACTAAAACACCATGAATATTAAATGCTAAAACACCATGAATACTAAAACACCATGAATACACCATGAATACACCATGAATACACCATGAATACA
>CABHPH010076529.1:0-15221 GCA_902168325.1 Peromyscus nudipes
TGGATTTGTCATATTTGGAAGGCTAGTATCAGAGTTTATCATTTGAATTTTGAGACTTAAGAAAAGATTTCATTGCAATGGGACAATTTCGAGTTTATAGTGATGACCTAGGAACTGTGTGCTGGAACTGGGTTGAGAGTGGAATTGTTTAGGTGAAGAAATTTATTGTTTCTACCTTCCTTGACTCAGGATGCAGATTTGTGTATGCATGTATGCTGGTGAATCATGTATTGTTCTATGTTGAAAATGCAATTGCTTTGTGGAAAAAAATAAATAAATAAACTTTAAAAAAAAAGATTGCAGGTTCTTTGGAAGGTAGGCTTCTGATGGTAGACATGATAGAAAAGGGCAAACCTGGTAAAACAATAAACCAACATGAACTACAACCTGTCGATATTGAGGAAAATTGACCTATATGAAAATATCCAGGGAAGTGCATGTTGCTCCCATGTCTGTTGGTGAGTTATAAAGGACTTGTTGTGAATTCCTTCTTACAAGTCCTTAGTAGGCAAGAAACATTTTAAGTATAAACCCAGCAAAATTTAAAGGAAATAAACAAATATAATTGCCATGAAAATAAAATTACCATGTGAAACCAAATGATTTAAGTCACTTTAAATATAAATATAAACTTTGAAGAGTTCTGAGTCTCTACAGTTATCACTATCCACTGGAAAATATACTCCTGCTAGGAAGGGGAAAAGCAGCAGTATTATTATTATCTGGCCATAAAAATAAATGCTTCAATGCATATTGTGACAGGCAGAACATATCCTTTTAACAAAAGAACAGAAAAAGCTTCCCTTGCTAATGCTGAAGACACAGATTTTGTTTTCTGCTTCTTATTTGGAATTTCAAATCTAATTGCATATAGTCCATTGCACACATAGTACCCGTGCTGCATCTCAGCTGGAATAGGGAATATGACACACAGTCCCATAATTAAATTGAGGTCTTGGCCACAATTCTATCACTATAAAAGCCAGACAGCAAGAAGGAAGTACATCTGTCCAATAAGGGTGCAGTATCTATGGTGACTTATCTTAGCATCTTGATATACCAAACAAACCAATATCATATTTGAAGTGGAAAACTTGTCCTCAAAGTAAACTTTTATGATAAGGAGTGAAGATGTAGCTTGGTTTTTAAGGGTGCAGACTGGTCTTGTAGTGGAATTGAGTTCGATTCGCAGCACCCAGGTTGCTGCATGCGTAGTATCTTTGTTAGGGTACCTTTTGCTGTGAGGAGACTCCATGGCCATGGCAACTCCTAAGGAAATATTTAATTGGGGTGGCTCACTTATAGTTTTAGAGGTTCAGTCTATTATTATCATAGTAGGGAGCATCATGACATTCAGGCACATATAGTGCTGGAGGAATAGTTGAGCATCCTACATCTTGTAGTCAACAAGAACTTGACTGACACACTGGGTGATATCATGAGCATAGGAAAACTCAAAGCCTGCCTCCACAGTGACATACTTCCTCCAACAAGGCCATGCCCACTCTAACAAAGCCATGCCTCTTAGTAGTGCCACTCCCTATGAGATTATGAGAGGTAATTACCTTCAAACTATCACATATAGGTGACTGCAATCAATTGCATGTATACATGTATGCAAATGCACACTCACACATACACACACAATTAAAATATAAATTTTTTTCTTTTTTCTTTACTTTTCTTTTTCTTCCCCCCCCCTCGAGACAAGGTTTCTCTGTGCAGCTTTGTGCCTTTCCTGGAACTCACTCTGTAGACCAGGCTGGCCTCGAACACACAGAGATCCGCCTGGCTCTCCCTCCCAAGTGCTGGGACTAAAGGCGTGCACCTAAAATATAAATCTTTTAGAAAGTTAACTTTAATGGAGAAATTTCTATAATATAACTTCTATATTCATAAAAAATTCTATTTGAATATGGTTGAAATCAGGTGAATCTTGGGAAGGAATATGTACACTGTGAATAATGCATATGTATTCCAAGTCAGGAAGGTAAAATAGAGAACCACACAAATTAGGCTCCTATTAAAATTCTTTTGAATACCATGAGAGTATGACCCAGACAACAATCGTGTCATTTTAGCATCTTCACTTATATCCACATATCTTGCAGTGAATTCTGACATGTTCTATCACGTTGTTTTAAGTAGAGTTTATCTTGCTGTGTGAACTTTCATTTCATTCTTGAATAAGAGGCCAAAAACTTGAAGATATCAGCCTATACCCTTACTACCAGAAGAATCCAAGCACAAGACTTGCAAGATTTTGACATCAATGCCTGTCCCAAACTTTAGTGAGCTAATTCTCAATCCTTACTCCCTTTGGCATCCATCTACGTAATTCACATGCTTCTTCAAGTTTTTACAACAACTAGTAGTTATCATAATTTTTACATAATAAAACCTTCATAAAATGTGGGGGCAGTATTTCTGATAGCCATCCAATTTCAGGAAATACAATTGTCTTGCTATTTTGCTGATTATCAGTGAGGGGATACTAAAATCACGTGGGAAAAACCCAACCGAGGGTGAGTGTATCTCAATACTTGCATCAGTTTTTCATTAACTGAGCAATATTCTACACAGTGGCATGGATGGGAGGAGATGCCTTATTAACTTCTTTGTAATCCACAATTTTCATACATTACCCATCCTGCTTCCTCCTCTTGTAACATTGCCAAAGAACAGATCTACATCTGTCTATCACACAGAGGCAATGCAAGGCTGGTTCTCCCTCTTAAGACTGACCTAATAAATGACAGACTCAGCTATATTGCCTCCTGCCACAATATGAGCCTCCACATACATGAGAGTCTCTTGCATAGAAGTGAAGCTTTTTTCTGCATCTCCAAAATGACAAAACCTGGATACTAAAAGAGCACTGACTCAGATAAACAATCTCTAACCCCAGAATATTCTTCTGACAGAGAGAAATGTATATATCATACTCTGAAGTGGAACTTGCTCAGTCTTGAAGCAGGCATTCTGGTCCTCACCTTAACTTCTCCCTGCTTTAACTCATTTGGTGGACTATTGCTCCAGGTTTTAAGCCTTTCAATGACACACCAACACTGATTAGGCTTTGTGGTAGTTTGAAAGAAAATACCCGCCAAAAGGAGTGGCACTCTTAGGAGGTGTGTCCTTGTTTGAGAAAGTGTGCCACTGCGGGGGTGGGCTTTGAGGTCTTTTCCCAAGCTTCATTCAGTGTGACAGTTGACTTCCGGTTGCATCTGAGTCAAGATATAGGACTCTCAGCTCCAGCACCACATCTGCCTGCATGCCACCATATTTCCCACCATGATGATAATGGTCTGAACCTCTGAAGCTGTAAGTGAGCCTCCTCAATTATATGTTTTCATCTATAAAAGTTGCCATGGTCATGGTGTTTCTTATAGCAATAAAAAAACCAAACTAAGATACATTTCCTCTCATTTTCATCTATGAAGCACAGTTTGATGCAAATTGCCTTAGCTCTTTACAAAACCAATCCACATACAGATCTACTGAAGCAATATTAGCTCATAAATATCATGACATCTGCAAAGCCATGGGATTAACCCACCTCTGCTCTATGGTTCCAGTTGAGTTAACATCTCTCTTACTTCTGCAGTGAACACGTTCCTATCTAACTCATTGAACTGTTCCTCAAAAACCATCTCTCTCATGTCTAGCCTTGCTAGCAATGCATTTCCTTTGTTGCTTTCCATTATCTCATATTCATGAGTGTCTTACCACCAATAATCATCAATGTCCCTAATGACAGTTCCTTACATGGTTTGGCCTTGTTTCATATGCAACATCTCCATGCTGCAGCATTTATCCCAAGGAAGTGTGCATAGTGAGTGATGTTACTGTTTCTCACATGGATTTCCTTTTGTTCAGATGTTAGGGTTCATATCCTATGAACCCTATGAAAGTCTATGACTTTCAATTCCCTTCCTCATCTCTGTCTAATTTTTCAAATGTTCCAAGATTTTGGCTCCTAGGAGAGGCTCATTAGCACAGACTAGAGGTATACTCTTTTCTTTTCATACTGTCACTGTTAGATGCCAAGTCCACATTCCCATCAGCTCCTTCTTTCTCTTTAAAACTTTCATCTCTCTAAGGTTCATGCAACATCATGGAAGAAGATTAAGCAGAAACAGAAGAGAGAGAGAGAGAGAGTGAGAGAGAGAGAGAGAAAAGAGGTGGAAAGAGGAAGGAAGGGAAGAAAGAAGGAATGAAAGAAAGAAAGAAAGAAAGAAAGAGAAAGAGAGAGAAAGAAAGAAAGAAAGAAAAAAGAAAGAAAGAAAGAAAGAAAGAAAGAAAGAAAGAAAGAAAGAAAAGGGAAAGAGGTGGAACACATTTTCCAAGAATAACATGGTCATTGCATCTTTGAACTCTCAGTAGCTGAGATCACCTACTTCAGAACTGCAGTTGATTGGGCCCAGCCAAGATTAGATACTGTGTGTAAGGCCAGCATCTGCTACAAAGAGAAAGCCTGTCTGAAACATCAAAATTTAAAATTTATACATATAAAATGAAGACTGGCAAGGAAAATGTTTGAATGAGAGCAAACAGAAGCCTCTTTTTTAGAGATTGCTATCCACAGGGAGTCTGCACCATCTTCTGAATGTGCAGACACTTAAAAGCATTCTAAGGAGTGACATAGACTGGCAGTGACAAAAGCAAGTTGCTCTTGGGTGTGATTGACAGTTGCTGGCATGTGAGTCCAATACATGTCCCAACTGAAAGCAACACAACTTGTGTGGAGCCTTTCATTTTAGTGGTACTCACTTACCTTTTATATTATTTAGACCAAAATTGGAATAATAATATTGTGACAAATTTTCACAAAAAAATAGGGAAATTGTCATGAATGATTCAAGTACTTGTCATTTTGATCAAAGTGGTGTTTAGTTTGCTGGATGAAAGTTTTGGATCAGAGTTCTGTATTAAATCCTCTTTCTTTTAATTACCAGGCTACCCTGCAGAACACAGGAGTCACGTTGAGTTAGATTCAGGAAGAACTTTTCCATCGGCACGCATTCATAATACTGGAAGATGCCCTGCCGGTTGCTGGGGATCATTGTCATTAAAGGTTGCTAGGAAACTGACCCTGCTTACTAAACTATGAGCATTCTGTGCATGAGTATCTTGCTCTTCCAACAGTGTGATACAAGTGTTATAGGGTATAAGCAGCCACCAGTAGTGCATCTGCACTAAACATTCATGCCACGGAAGAGAAGAGGAGAGGAGAGGAGAGATGAGGTGAGGAGGGAAAGGAGCAGGAAAAGGGAGATATGAATAAAAGGAAGTAGAGTAGAAGAGAGGAGATAGAAGACAGAAGGGATGAGGTGAGGAGAGCAGGAGAAACGGAAACGTGATGAGGCAAAGGGAGAAGAGTAGAGAGAAGGAATAAGAAAGTTAAGGGAAGTGAGGAGAGAAGAAAAGAGGAGAGAAGAACAAGAACAGAGGAGAGGGGGAGAAGAAAGAGTATAGAGGAAAGGAGAGATGGTGGCAGGGAGGGAGTGGGATAGAGGGGAGAGAAGTAGATGAAGGACAGAGATAGATAAATCAAGGACAAAGCAGTGAAATTAAGCTGCCAAAGTAGGAAAAACTACAGCTTTTAATTGAAACCAGATTTGGGCAGTGTTTTGCTATTTTTATTACACTGCTCTGTTACTTTCAATAACTTATGGAGTCTTTTAGGAAATAAAAATGTTCAATTCAAAGTCTTTTTGGATGGGCAAGTTCACATTCTCCTTCTGTACCTCAAGACATTGATTTAGTGTCTTAATGGACCTAAGTAACAGTAGAAAGTATAAGCCCTCCATGCTCCCTGAGTGATTTATGCATAAGCCTGAAAGAGTAAAAACTACAACCTAACCATTTCTAGATCATCTAATAAAGTTTTCTTTATGATTTAAACTCCCAGAGAGTAGGAGTGTAAAATGGGACAAAGAAAAGAACAGCCAGAGGAACAAAACTATGTTTTTAATTCAAACAAGAAGAAATTTTACGGGATAAATGGTAGTGTTGCATGTATTCTGATGATTAATATCTTACTTAAAGAAGATGGTCTTGGTCTGGGTAAGCCTTTCTTTTACCATTGGTGGGATCTGGTGGATCTGAGAGTTAATGGTGATGGTGCACTGGGTAAAGATGCCTACCTCCAAATCTGACAATTTCAGACTAACATGGTTGAATGGGGAGACCTGACTCCTGTGAGTTGTTCTCTAAATCTCTCTCTCTCTCTCTCCCTCTCTCCCTCCCTCTCTCCCTCCCTCCATATCTCTCTCTCTCTCTCTCTCTCTCTCTCTCTCTCTCTCTCTCTCATAATGAGCATGGTCTTAACAGTCTCAACTTTTAACCTCAGGCGCAGTGCTGCAACTATTTTGAATTGAGTATTGATTATGAAAAACTGTGCAACATGCTAGCTCAAAGTAAAGGGCACTGTAAAGATGACCTGTCACCACACCCAGGACACTTCCAAACTCAGGAAATTCCTTATGAAAATGACATAGTTTCTAATTCCTCAAGAATCGAATGTGCTGGTTGCGGGAAGCACAATACTTGGCATAGCATGAAGGCAGTAGTCCTGCCCATCTATAGAAAGTTCCTAGAATTTCACATTAAGTGACAGTCACAGAAGCATGACAGAATGGCATCCACAGACCTGGCCGTGGGGATCCTCTTCCTGTCCCACTGCACTGGGAATGCTGGGAAACTCTGCCTTGCTTTGATGTTTTATCATCACTGACTTCTCTAGGATCAGGGTGAGGCTTACAAACCTGATTTTCAAATACCTGTCTGTGGCTAACTCCATGGTTCTCTGTAGAGGAAGTCCTCTGACAATGGCTGGTTTTGATCAGACATTATTTTCTAGATAAAATTTTATGTGAACTTGTCTTTTATTTTCATAGAATTTCCAGAGGAGTTTCTCTTGACTCAACACCCTCTTTGTAGTAGTTATTTTTGTTTTTGTTTTACTCTTAGTTCTTTGCTCTTTGGGGGCCTGCCACCCAGCTCCCAAATAAATACAAGGAGGCTGATTGCCATTTCTAAATACATACCCTAGCTTGGCTTATTCCTAGCCAGCTTTTCTTAACTTAAATTAAATTAAATTTCTTAACTTAAATTAAATTTCTTTTCTTAACTTAAATTATCCCATATACAGGATGATTTTTTTCTAGTTCTGTCCATTTCTCTGAAAAGTTCATGAGGTCATTTTTTAACAGCTGAGTAATACTCCATTGTTTAAATGTGCCACATCTTCTTTATCATCCTTCAGTTGAGGGACATCTAGGCTGAATCCAGTTTTTGGCTATAATAAATAAAGCTTCTCTGAAAATAGTTCAGCAAGTGTCTTTGTTGTATCATGGAGAGTACTTTGTGTATATGCACAAGATAGTTTTGAGGTATATCAGTTCTCAGTTCTGAGGAACTGCCATATTGATTTCTATTGTGCTGTACAAATTTGCACTCCCACCAGCAATAGAAGAGTGTTCCCTTTATTCCAGATCCTTACCTGCATTAGCTGTCACTTATGTTATTGATCTTAGTGATTTTGGCAGGTGTAACATAGGATCTGAAAATAGTTTAGATCTGCGTTTCCCTGTTACCTTAAGGAGGTTGAACATTTCTTTAAGTTTTGTGCAGACATTTTAGTTTCCTCTGTTGAGAACACTATTTACATTTGTATGCTATTTTTTAATTAGGTTATTTGCTTTTTTGATATACAGGTTCTCAAGTTCGTTTGGATATACTTATGATATGAGCCCTCTAATAGATGTAAAGTTGATGAAAATATTTTGCCATTCTGTAGGCCTCCATTTTTGTCCTTTTGATGATGTCCTTTTCCTTACAGAAGATTTGCAGTTTCATGAGGTCTCATGAAACATTTACTAATTGTTGATCTTAGTGCCTGGGCTATTGGTGTTCTGTTCAGGAAGTTGGCTCCTATGCCAATGTGTTCAAGACCATTTCCCACTTTCTCTTCTGTGAAGTTCAGTGTATCTGGGTTTATGTTGAGGACTTTGATCATGTTGGACTTGAGTTTTGTGCAGAGGAATAAAGAACTATTTCCATATTCTACATGCAGATATCTAGTTAGAACAGCACAATATGTTGAAGATGTTTTCATTTCTTCATTGTTTCTTTCTGACTGAATCAAAAACCAGGTGTCCATAGATATGTAGATGTCTGCATTTTTATTTGATTCCTTTGATCCACCTGTCTGTTTTAATGACAATATCATATAGCTCATGTGGGTCTTGTGCAGGCCAATACAGTTGTTGAGAGGTCAGGAATGCAACTGCCTGTGGTATCCACATGATACAGTTTCCCAGTAGCCTTCTCTGATCTCTGTCTTTTACAACCTTGGCACCTCATGTGTCATGGAATTCCCTGACCTTTTAGGGGAGAGAGTGTGATATACATGAGCACTCCACAGGCAGTCACTCTCTGCATTTTGTTCATTTGTATTCTTCAAGTTAATCTCTATTAGCTTCAAATAGAAGCCTTTATAAATGAGAGGTGTGAACTGGACCTATTTAGGAGTATAAGGATAAGTGCTTGGGAGGCAGTTACATTCTCTATACAGTTAGAAAAGTGATAGTAGTTGGAGGACATGGTCTTTACTCCTATCTGTGGACACTGGTAAGTATATCTCACAAGAGAGGAGAGAAGATGAATTCTTCTAGCGGTTAAATAGGCTGACGTCAGCTAAAACAGAACTAGTGAGCAAACATGATGTGATGGAAAGGGTTCTTATGCAAGGCTGCAGTTCTGCCTCCCTGCCTGGGGAGGGGAATAAGAAAGTGAGCATATCCCTGCAGGTGTCACACAGGGGAGCAAACCACAAGAAGAGATTAAAAATGAAAACCCAGTACAGATTGACTTTGTCCACCTGGATCAGACTTTGGAAAGTCTAATGCAAGACAGTACATTGTCAGCCTATGTAAAGCTTAGTACAATTTGGGAAAAGGCTTCCAGGCAACAATACATCTATTTCCAGGGGAACAAAAAAACGTAAGGTGTGACAACATATAGACTCTTTTACAAAGTACGTGTGACCATGAGGGTGGATTCTATAATTAAAAGACCTATATTCTAGTGTAGTCTCTGGCTATAGCATAGACGTCAGCAGGCCATAAAGTACTGTGACATCAAAGGACATGCCGGGGACAGCAACAAGATGCCTGATGTGCTGCCAGCAGAGGTTGGAGATGAGGGACCTGAGATTGTGGACCATCAACTCTCCATGTGATCTCCTCCGGATCTTCTGCTTTGCATGCCTCTAGAGGGCTAAGGCAGAAATGCCTATGTGTCCCAAGGTCATGCTTTATAACATGCCCATGTCATGTTTTCCTCCATATAACTACTTCTTGTGATGCTAATCTTTTTCTCCTATCTGATCTTAATGTTCTGTGTTCCTAGATCAATGGTGATTTCTGTGATACAGGAAAGGAGTGAAGTAAATTTCACAGGAAATTATACAGAGATGATCACCCAGGCTGGGGTCAAGGCAGTTATGCAGGTCATGGGAAAGGACTTGCAGCCTTGGGAAGCTTTTCAGGCTTGGATAAACTGTACCCAGTGTGTGGTCAACTATAGCACATAGTATAATGTGTATCAAAACACTGGACTTAAATTGGCCATGTTGAATAATTCAGTTTCTGAGGATATTCGAAGGACATTGTGTAAGACTTGAGACCCTAAGGGGTAATGACTGAAGACTGTGGATGGGGTAACATATAGATGGGATGGCAAACTAAAAGTGTGGGGACCTAGAATAGGAGGAAAATGGTGGCCTCCACCAAGAAAGGGAGATGGCAACTTTAATCCTGATATTTTGATTCCTCCTGAAGGAGTGTGGAGACAAAGTATCAGTGGTTGGAGTGATTGCTGCAAGTTTTATTGGGTTCCTAGATTGAAAAGAGCTGCCAGGAAAGGTGAGCTTCCTTTCATGGAAACTCTGAAAATTGGACCAGGTCTTCCTTGGACATGTTGGGATAAGGACAAAAGTCGCTGACTTTCAGGGACAGATCTCTTGTCTGAAGTCATTGTGGCCACCAGTCACAGTGCTTGGTGTTTGCAGAGGGCTGAGGAGGAACTTAGGCAGCTGCAGAGGTCTTGAGGTTGGAGCAGGCTGTGTGAGAAGGAAATGACTGGTACATTGACCACTGTTCTTTTTTTTTTTTTAATTTATTTTATTTTATTTTACAATATAATTCAACTTTACATATCAGTCATAGATCACCCCATTACCCTTCCTGCCACCCCGCCCCCTCTCCCCGGCCCACCCCCCATTTCCATCTCCTCCAGGGCAAAGGCTCCCCCAAGGATTGAGATCAACCTGGTGGACTCAGCCCAGGCAGGTCTAGTCCCCTCCTCCCAGGCTGAGCCAAGGGTCTCTACTAAGCCCCAGGTTTCAAACAGCCAATTCATGCACTGAGCACAGGACCCGGTCCAACTGCCTGGATGCCTCCCAAACAGATCAAGCCAATCAACTGTCTCACCCATTCAGAGGGCCTGATCTAGTTGGGGGCCCCTCAGCCATTGGTTCACAGTTCATGTGTTTCCGTTTGTTTGGCCACTTGTCCCTGTATTCCATCCATCCCTGGTCCCAACAACTCTAGCTCACATAAACCCTCCTCCTTCTCGCCAATTGGACTCCCGGAGCTCCACCCAGGGCCTGACCGTGGATATCTGCATCTAGTTCTCTCAGTCACTGGATGGGGCTTCTAGTACGACAATCAAGGTGTTTGGCCATCCTATCACCAGGGTAGGTCAGATCGGGCTACCTCTCGACTATTGCCAGCAGTCTATTGTGGGGGCATCTCCGTGGATCTCGGTGGGCCTCTCCAGCACTTTGCTCCCTCCTATTCTCACCCATACTCCCCTAAGTAACCCCAACTAAAATATAATGGTTCATACAATTGGGCTTTGGGAGAACTGTTGCTTTGGCTTGTCATGAGTTCCCTTTCTGGGGTGAGTAGATGTAAATAAGGTGTTTCTATCTAGGAAGAGTCTCACACAACAGTCAAAATGAAGAGTGATGGTGGTTTTTAGCTTCTTCCAGAAGTCAGTGCTCTTACTCTCTTGTCGATGACAGGGAATTCATAGATCATAGGTATCAGAGCAAAACAAAACAGAATGAAAAGTATGTGAACAACTGACACTCAGATCCCAGGGAACTTCAGACATGGGAACTGGGCATTTAATTTCTAGACAAATAGCTGCCTCATAAAATATTTGGAGTTAAGTCTGGGCAATCCAGCTTCTTCAGTCAGAGACATTGAAAGGTTTAAAAGCTATGGGAGTGAAGACCAAGCAGAGAGATGAGGAAGCCCTACAAAATGTAGGAATCAGCTTGCTAGGTATCATTTTATGGTGAGAGATTTCCTGGAGATGACATGATGCACACGAGTCTACTCACCCAAGATAGGGAACCAAAAACAGACCAAAGCAACCATAACACCAAAGTCCCAGTTGGTAGTAAACCATTAAATTAATAAACTCTTATTGGACTTCCTTACCGGAGTATGGCTGCAGGGTTTCTTACAGGAATGGACATGACTCAAATGCAGCTGCCTCATTGAAAAGTCCATTCTCACAGGAGTGTGATGACTCAAGAAATCTGCATCCCTGTATCTCTGCATGACTTGGGGCAATAGTTCTGAGAATCTCTTCTAGGTAGTTCAGTAGGTCAGAACATCCTCCCCTAGTAGATTTTTTAAAATGCTGCTTCTATAACCTGTGGAGGGGCCCTCATGAATCTTGTATGTTTGAGTTTTCCTATATTTCTTTCTTTTTTTTTTTTTTTTTTTTTTGGTTTTTCGAGACAGGGTTTCTCTGTGTAGCTTTGCGCCTTTCCTGGAGCTCACTTGGTAGCCCAGGCTGGCCTCGAACTCACAGAGATCCGCCTGGCTCTGCCTCCCGAGTGCTGGGATTAAAGGCGTGCGCCACCAACGCCCGGCGAGTTTTCCTATATTTCTAAAATGTGTTTACTTTGTGAGTCTGCAGTGCCCCTCTTCCTGGAGGGAATGTTTTAATTTGGAGGAAATTGCTCTACAACACAGTTGTTCTCAGAGGTAATATTATAAATATAGAGGTATGCTTATATCATTCCCAGTAAAACACACACACTTATTGATTTATTGATTTATTGATTTATTGATTTATTTATTTATTTATTTATTTATTTATTTATTTATTTGCTGTTTTTGGTGATCTTATCCTTGTCCTGACCAGACATTTATGTTTATAAACGATAAAAACTTACCAAATAGCATTTTCAGTCAGCACGCCTAGCAACAGTGCAGCTTGTATTCAGGTGTGGAGGAGGCAACTCAGCTCTGTGGAGCCCACACTTCCTGGGTACTGATTATTGTTTCACATTTAGAAGTGTTGACAGTACATGCACAAGTAAGGGAGGTCATGTTTGCAAAACACTCATTGTACAAATGATTGACAACAACCAATTCAAAATTGTAACACTCTACTAAAAATTGCAGAAGTAACTGGGAACAACCATTAAAATGTTGAAAAAATCCAAAGGAACACCCACTCGGCAAAAAGATAATGAGTTCTAATTATTAATAGAATAAAATTGAACATTTTCTTATCCAGCACCACAAATCATTTTAAAGTTGCATCAAAGCCAGGCACTTTGGCACATACCTTTAATCCCAGCACTTGGGAAGTGAAGGAAGGTGTATCTCTGAATTTGAGGCCAGGCTGTCAACAAATCGAGTTCGAGCACAACCAGGACTGCATGGAGAAACCTTGCATAGAGGAACACATATGGTTATTGATCTCACCTCCCTGTGTATGTGCTGTCAATATTAGGTGTCTACTAAGTGAGAGAGGAAGATAATGAAAGAAATTAACTGATAGTTCCCACTCCTGATGCCAACTAAGCAGTTATTTTATGACTGATGTTGACTTCATGTATTATCCAGATTCCTGCTCTGATGGGTGCTTGTCTGTTTGTATATGTAACGCCTGTAGGTTCCCCAGTTCAAGTGCATGTGGAGGTTAGGGGTTGAATCCCAGTGTCTTTCTCTATTACTCGCCACCTTGGTATTTAATATATGGAACACACTGAACTTATACCTCAACTTTTAGCTCAGATTGGCTGGCCAGTGAGATCCTAGAACATACCTATTTCTGACTACCTGGAGTTACAGACTCCTACTACTCACAAAACTTCTAATGTAGTTGTTGGGGATCCTGAAATGGTACCCATGATTACCCAGAAAGTACTTTACCAACTGAGCCATTTCCTTGGCCAACATTTTGCAAGGTACCTCTGGAGAAAATATCAGTTAAAATTTGAGGTAAATAACTGCAAGAAGGCAGAGTCACACTCACAGCCTCACCCTGTGCCATTACTTATACAGAGGACTGCAGAGCTCTTTTGCTTCTCCTACAATTAAGAATTTAACACAAAATGTCAGATTTGAATAACTAAATAAAAAATTACAAGAACCAGATTTAATGCATTAGTACATTAACCTTAGGTTTGTTTGGTAGACAGTGTTGTGACTGATACCACTGAGTGCTTTATAAATTACCCACTGTCTGGACCAGGATATATCTCAGGTGCATGAGCTGGCTTTTTGGAGCCCATTTCCTATGGTGGGATACTTTGCTCAGCCTTGATGCAGGGGGAGGGGCTTGGTCCTGCCTTAACTTAGTGTTACCAGGCCTTGTTGACTCCCCAATGGAGGCCTTGCCTTTTTGGAGGAGTGGATGGGGTTGGATTTGGGGGATGCAGAAGAGTAGAGCTAGAGGAGGGGTGGGAGGGGGAACTGTGGTAGGTATGTAAAATGAATAAAAAATTAAAAAACTGGAATAAACCTTTTCCATATATATATGGAAATATATATATGTATATATATAAATTACCCACTGTCAGCATGCTTATAACACATAAATTTTGTGACTTCTCTTCTTTATTTTATTTGATATGTATGAATAGTGTGTGTGTGTGTGTGTGTGTCTGTGTGTGTGTTCTGTGTGTGCCTAACAAGGGTCAGAAGAGGACATCAGGTACCCTGGAATTGGAGCTACAGACAATTATGAGTTATCATGTGGGTTCTGGGAATTGAACCTGGGTCCCATGGAGTATTGTATCTGCATGTGTATGTGTGCACCATGTTCGTGCCTGGTGTTCATGGAATTTTGAAGACGCCACCAGATCCCATGGAATTTGAAAAACGGATGATAGTAAGCCACCATGTGGGTGCTGTGGTCCAAACCTTGGTCTTCTGTGAGAGCAACAAATGCTTTTAATTTCTGAGCCATCTTTCCAGCTCCATGATGTGTCTAATTTTTGAACAGCACTGTTTTCTATTCTTTCTCCATTTCTCTTTCTATGTCTCTTTTGGTATTTGTTTGTCAATACTATAAAGCTGGTTGTCAATTTTGAGTTGTCGTTAAAAGAAAGTTATTGAACATATCAAATCCATAGAGTTGTACTGAGCAAAGAAGCATTTGTAACTTGTGCAGTACCCAGAACTAGAGGAGATTCAGGGAAGATGTCTGTTTGTAAACAGAGGACAAAAGCATTTACACACAGACACTGGGAAGCTATGCAAAGAAGGGGTTCAGATAAAGCGATTGGTTCTGTCCCAGCAGTTAGTTACTGTATCTGATGGGTTTGTGAACTACTGTTGGCTGCCTGTGTGTGACTGAAACTCTGTTTCCATGACTGTTTTCAAGTCAGCTGTTTGTCACCAGCCCAAATCCCTAAGTGGGGGTTATAAGTTTGTGATGTACAGAGCTGGACCTTGATTCAGTCCAGGTCTCAAATACGTGAGCTCATGTTGAAGGCATTCCAAATTTATCTAATGCCATTAACTTTTATCAAGATTCACAACCGAGTCATATGCTTGAGTGCAGAGGAGTCAGAAATCCTGCAATGACAAAAGAATGGCTGCACTGTGCCTGAATGAGGGTGGTGGGCATATGAGTGCAGCAGACATGCTGACTACAAGCAAGGTAACCTAGGGAGATTTAATTTTTTATGTATTATTTATTATTGCATGCTTACCTTTCCCCGGGTAGCCCTAAACTTGAGTAATTATATTGACACAAAGTGCGTCAGAAAATAAGAAAAATATCACTAAGGAAAAGTCCTTACCCTATTTAGCAAGGTTTCAGAAGGGTAGTTTGGCTTCCTGGACAAAAAGTTTGGGGTCAGAGTTCTGTATTTGCATGTGTTCTGGTTATTT
>CABHPH010076556.1:0-13656 GCA_902168325.1 Peromyscus nudipes
CAGAGGCAGAAATTCATGTGTTCAAGGATACACCCAAGCATGGTGACCTACGCCTTTAATCCCAGAAAGTCAGCCTTTAATCCCAGGGAGTGGTGGTAGAAAGCAGAAAGATATATAAGGCGTGAGGACCAGAAACTAGGGGCATTTGGCCTGAGCAGGCCTTTGGCATGGAGAAGCCTTTGGCCTGGAGAAACATGTGGCTGGTTAAGCTTTCAGGCTTCTAGCAGCAGTTCAGCTGAGACCCATTCTGGATGAGGGCTCGGGGCATCCAGTCTGAGGAAACAAGACCAGCTGAGGATTCAGCGTGGTGAGATAGCTGTGGCTTATTCTGTCTCTCTGACCTTCCAGTGTTCACCCCAATTCCTGGCCCGAGTTTGATTTTATTAATAAGAACTTCTAAGATTCATGCTACACCAAGTTGAATGCCAAAATTCTGGTGCAATTATGGTAACATCAGCACCTGTGTCTACCAGACCAGACAACAAAACACCATTAATTTTTACCGTTAATTTTGGTCTTTGTTCATTGATAGATGTTTGCCAAAAAATTTTCTTTATGCTCCTTCCTGATTTTTCTATTCTCTTTGTTTCATCATCCTGACCAGCATGACTTATTTCGACAGGCATTTGGTTATTTAATCGCTCTGAGCAGGGGTTTCCTCTATGGCTGCAGGAAAGGCCTGAACTGGATTTGCTATCGGGGCCCGCATGAGGCCCCTCTGGGAGTTTCCCGAAAACTGAGGCAATGGATTACCTTGTCTGTCCCTTGTCGATCTACATTCATTGGTCCAGTGTCTTCCCTTACCACACCTTCTGCATACTCCAGAAGGAAGGGGCATTCTATTACCATTGTTCCTTGAAGAAACATTGTTCCTAGAAATGACTTGTTTACAGTCCCTTTTCAAATGTCCTTGCTGTCCACATCCAAAACATCTAACATTCCTCAAACCTCTTGAAATTACTTCTCCTACCCACTTATCATCATGGTCATGAGCCTCCACATTAACTGTGTCTCTAATCCAATCTTCCAAGGGTGCAGATCTTGCCTTTAATGGCCTGATTATACTTTTGCATGCTGCATTTGCGTTCTCAAAGGCCAAAGATTCAATTATTATCTGACTAGCTTCTGAATCGGGGACCGTTCTCTTTACTGTTGAAGCCAGTCTTTGTAAAAAATCTGTGAAAGATTCCTTTGGGCCTTGTGTAACTTTTGTAAATGACTCAGCTTTTTTTCCTGGTTCCTGAACTCTGTCCCATGCATTCAAGGCCGCCATACGACATAAAACCAAGGTATGTATATCATATTGACATTGGGTTTGCACGGAAGCATATTGGCCTTCTCCAATAAGCTGATCCTGGCAGACTTGTATTCCTTTATCCTTCCATTGTTTTTCTATGTTTTTAGCCTCGTCCTTATAATAAATGTGCCATTGGAATTTCTGGCTTGGCTCTAAAACAGCCTGTGCCAGCTCCCGCCAGTCCTGTGGTGTAATCTTATTATATGTTGACCAAGAGTTTAACATTTGTTTTATATATAAGGAATGCATGCCATAAGATACTATTGCCTCCTTAAACCTTCGTAAATCCATCATGTCAATTGGAGCCCAAATATTCTGTGTAGTCATTTGATCAGGCATCTGTTGTGTGGTTACCGGACAAATCAAGGGTGACTGTGTAAAAACAGGCTTCCTTTCTGTAACCGTACAATCTGATCTTGGAACAACTCCACAGTTAATTTCTAACACCGTCATCCTGGCACTTAAATTGGCCATCCTTTTAAATTGTAAAATGAGTAAAAATATAGTAATGAAGTACATAATTCCATTAATATTAACGATCCCATATAGTTGTTCCATTATCACATTGCCTAAATTTTCAAACAAAGCCCAATTTCCTTCTAATGCACATAGAAAACCCATTTTTTTTTATTCGTGTGGAGGGAGGGAGGGAGAGATTTCAAAACAGCCACCCGCTGTCCAAGGTGTGGAGGGAGGAAGAGAGAGAACTGTTAACCGTTTGGGCCTACCTTCAGTCTGGCCTGGGCCCGAGCTAGGGAGCCAGCCGCCCAGGCAGGAAACCGGACCCGCAGTTAATGGATTCCTGTCACGTTGGGCGCCAGATGTAGTTGTAATTAATACACAAAAAAGAAACACACAAATCCAAGTAAAGAGAAAAGCCAAAGAGGTCAGAGCTAAGAGCCTTAACCGCTTTCAGTTAGCTAGTCTCTCCCTGAAGCAACGACTCCCAGCTCAAAAGGGGGGTTGTCCTCTTATAGAATTCTGTTCTGCCTTCTCATTGGTTGTAAACCCAACTGCCTAACTGCCTCATCACTACTCTGGCTATGGCTTGCTAATAGCTCTGACCCCTAGGCAACTTTATTTATTAATATATAACATTTTAATACAAAAGAAAATATCACCATAGATGGCAGAGCACAGAAAGGCATATAAGGTGTGAGTATACAGGAAGTAGCTCTCTCTGGAGGCTGAGGAGTTGGTAAGGTGAGGTCGGCATTGACTGTGGCTTGTCCTGTTCCTCGGATCTTTCAGCATTCACCCCAATATCTAACCCTGGGTTTTTTATTAATAAGACCATTTAGAAATTCATCTTAAATCATACTTCAAATAAAATTCATGTACTTTTCCATCACCTTTTGGAGGCCCTTGTGCCTCTGAAGTCCCACTTGTCACCAAGATTCCCCTGGGTTATTTCCTAAAGCCCTCAAGCCTTTTTATCTTCTTTTTGCATCCTCTCTGATTTGAATCCGTTCCCTGTGCTATTTTCAGAGTTAGCACCTTCTCATCATTTACATCTCAACTCAGGTACCATATCCCTGGAGAGATTTGCATTGATTACATTATTTATTTCCTTATTATGTATCTTCTCTAACATAAGCTTAAGGAGGTAGTCAATTAACTTTATTACTATATCCTAAGTTTCTCCAGAGGACCTAACCCAGAATAGGTACTTAAGAAATAAAAGAATGGGCTCTCATATTTTCCTTTGGGCTCTAGTAGTTAGTAGCTCTACGTCAGTGATAAAAGACATAAATATGTGAAAATACTTGCATAATGCTGAAATCAGGTGCCAAACAGTTGCTCTCCTCAACACTTCTGATAGCAGACAGGAGGTCTACCTTCTCCAAATCCATCAGGCCTGACAGGACAGGACAATCTTTAGTCAAACTTCACTGGGATTCCTTCTTTCCCTAATCTCCTGCCAGATATGTTATTCTTCCTAAGAAAGAAAGGGGTTAGGAACCAAATTCCATTGCTTATGCATACTGTTTAAAATCAGCAGTGAGCCCCAATGTACTACCCAGTAACTTAGTGGCCATTTTATGTAGGAAAGCAGCAACTCATTGCAAGTTTTCTCACTTTTTCTGTTCATGGAATATGGATTCATTAATATCAAAGAAATTGGTCAATAATGGAAGGCTTACTCAATTGGTTATATAGCTCCATGCAGTCAAGAAAAAAATAACAAAGGTGTGCGACCAAATACAGATAAAATTAATATAATTAGTTTCTAACTAACAGCAGAGATTCTGTCCTGGTGAGTAATTTTATTGTGGGGACAAAGTGAATACCAATGGACAAACATTTAGAACTGATGTACTCTGGTTTTGTGTGTCAACTTGACACAAGTTAGAGTCATCAGAGGAAGGAGCTCAGTTGAGGAAATGCCTCCAGGAGATTCAGCTGTAAAGCATTTTCTCAATTAATGATCAATGGGGGAAGGCCCAGTCCATGGTAGATGGAGTTATCCCTGGGCTGTTGGTCCTAGGTTCTGTAAAAAAGGTGGACTGAGCAAGCCATAGCAAGCAAATCAGTAAGCAGTTCCCCTCCATGGTCTCTGCATCAGCTCCTGCCTCCAGGTTCCTGTCCTATGTGAGAACCTGTCCTGACTTCCTTCAATGGTGAACAGCAATGCTGAAGTGTAAGCTAAATAAACCCTTTGCTCCACAACTTGCTTTTTGGTCATGGTGTTTTGTTGCAGCAATAGAAACCTTAACTAATACAAGTGATGGCTGCTGCCATTTGGGGCCACTTGACCATTCTATGCATTCCTCATTTACTCACGTTACAGGTGATAGAATTCATCAAAAAAAAGGCTGTGTTGTGACATTAAAAGGTCTTAAGCCAGGATAACAGTATGCCACCCTTCCCATGTGCAATTGTAGTAATGGTTTAGCCATTGTAGAAACCATAGATTGAATATGTGAATAGTCTAACTGGTTCAGATTTTGTCCATGGTGATAGACACCAGGGTTGTTTACTTTAATTTTTGAAAACTTACATTAATGTCCCTTTTCTCTTCCTTCCTTCCTTCCTTCCTTCCTTCCTTCCTTCCTTCCTTCCAGCCTTCATTCTTTTCTTTCTTTCCTTCCTTCTTTCATTACTTCCCTTTGTTTTGTGAGTTAACTTTTTTCTTTCTCCCTACTGGCCTTACCTTGCTTAGCTAGAGAAGCTTAACATGTGTGAATGCCCTCATTGTGCAGATGGCACTTGACTGTGGTGCATATACTGTGATAGTTATATAGAGGCTGTAGAAATTGGCTAAAGGTCTTATCACATGCAGTCTTTAAAGTAAAGCAATCTGACTGGCTAGGGAAACAGGGACCCTAACTTCAGTTCATCACTTCTCTCTCCTATTGGTGAAATTATTAAGGCCACTCCACGTAGTTAAAAGGGAGGTTTATTTAGTGGTGTAGCTTACAAATGAAGGGATAGGTAGGTTGCAGGGTCTGGGAAAGACATAGCGCAGTTCGGCGGTGTTCTCTGGAGAACTCTGCTCAGTCTACCTCCAGCATCCAGGGTCCAGGAACCAAGAGAGCCAGCGCATCTGGATCTTGGGTCTTCAGGGCCCTCTCTTGGCCCCGCCTTGTAGGCGTGACAGTTACTGAAGCCTCAATGGGGGTTGGAACTTCCAGATCAAAGCTGGAATGGCTACCCACTACACTCTTCTCTCTGCCAAATACAATTCCACAGTCTCATCCCTAGCTCTGAAACATACTATCTGCTGCAGTCTCCTCTCCTTCTCTGTCCCTACTCCCATTAGATCACATAGATCATCCCCTCCAACCTTCCTTTCCCCCATTCCTCTCTTTGTCCCAGCCCCCAACTCTACCAGGCATTCCCTGGAAACCTACAGGTCACTCTGGCCAGAGAAGAAAGTAGCCTAACTGTGGATCTTCATCTCTCCCTCCTGTTTTCCAAATCCAGTTTCCCAGTCTTATCCCCAACTCTGTAGCAGACCACCTGTTGAAGTCTCACCCTCCTCTCTGCACCAATATCTGATAGATCACACATATCTTCTCCTCTAACCTCCCTCCTCACTCATCTTATTATCCCAGCCTCCAATTCTTGCAGGCATTCCCTGGGAACCTGCCATCCAAGCCTGATGGAGAATCAAGTAAGTCAGAGAAGCAGATAAACAAGTTTCAGATCTTCATTCCCCCTCTTCTTCTCCAAATTCAGTCCCCAGTCTCATTCCCAACTCTCTAGCAGACTGCCTGTTGTGGCTTCTCCTCACTCCCTACCCCTATTTCCAGGGAACTAAGAAGATCCTGGTAGAACACCCTGCTTTCCTTCCTCCTGTGGACCCCTTCAGTCCCAATCCCTAGCCTATCCCCAGTCATAAGTGTCAGCCTCCAACACCTAGAAATACATTTTACCTGGAATCCCCAGAGTCCACACCTATCAGTATCCCAGAATTCCCTACCAGACTACACATAGCCACCAAACTCTCCTAAAAATCAGAGAGGGGAACAGAAACCAAGGAGCAAAACATACACCTAATGAAGACAAAATGAGATATCAACACTTTGAATTACAATTTTCCCAAACCCAGATGCCTAGACACCAGCATAAAAATATAATCCATAACAGCCTGGACAATATGTCTTCACTAGAGCCCAGCTTTCCTACCACAGCAGACCCTGAGAACTGCAACACAGCTGAAGTACAATACAAAGAACTTAAAATAGCCTTGATGACTATAACAGGGATCCTTAAAGAGGTAATGAATAAATCCCTTAAACAAATCTATGAAGATACAAACAAGCAGTGGAAAGAAATGAATAAAACAGTTGAAGACTTGAAAGTGAAAGTAGAATCAATAAAGAAAACTGAAACTGGGGGAAATCTGGAAATGAAAATTTTAGGAATTCAAACAGAAACTTCAGAAGCAACCATCACCAACAAAATATAAGAAATGGAAGAGATATTCTCAAGCATTATATCTCAAGACATGATAGAAGAAGTGGATACCTCAGTTAGAGAAAATGTTAAATCTAAAAAAAATCCAGGCACAAAACATCCTGGAAATCTGGGATACTGTCAAAAGACCAACCTTGAAATAATAGGAATAAAGGAAGGAGAAGAAACCCAGGTCAAAGGCACAGGAAATATATTTTTAAAAAAACATAGAAGAAAACTTCCCCAACCTAAAGAAAGAGATTCCTATCAAGGTAAAAGAATCATATAGAAGACCAAACAGATTGGTCCAGAAAAGAAAGTCCCCTCGCCATATAATAACCAAAACATTAAAAATACAGAACAAAGAAAAATATTAAAAGCTGCAAAGGAAAAAGACCTAGTGGCATATAAAGGCAGAGTTGCCAGAATAACACCTGACTTCTCAGTGGAGACTCTAAAAGCCACAAGGACTTGGACAGACATACTACAAACTCTAAGAGACCACAAATATCAGCTTAATACAGTGGAAGCTTCTTAAAATATATAAGCATATATAAATATGATGTAAATGAAATCACCAAATAACGGAGGGTCAGAGTCCCAGATGGATCTCTCGTCACCAAATGAAGCTTCCAGTACGGGGATTGGGTTACATCTAAGTGTGTTTTTGGCTAAAGGGGTCCCATGGAATTTCCCAAACAACCCAGGCTGTTGCCAAGACTAGAGGTTGCTCTTCACAAACTGATGACAAGTCCCCATTGCTGAAGACAGCACCTACACAACTTCATTGAACATGGAGAAGTCGAGCTGGTGCCTACATAGAGCCTTCTTCACTCCTATGTTCTAGTGTCTTGGTACAGGAATGTATTCTGAACACTACCAAAAGAGAAGTGTAAACACTAAGCCAGCCACAGACCCTTTGATCTAAAATGCTGTCCTGCCTGTGAGGTACTCTAGGGCAATGGTGGCACAAAGCTTGTGGGAGTTACCAACAATATCTGATTTGACTTAAGGCCCCCTCCTCAAGACTGATACCTGGCAATGCTTGAGTGACCAAGAATCATAGACTAGATATCCCAGGGACCTAGGGTAAAACCAAATACTACTGGTCTAAAAAATTAAAAATCATAGCAATAAAGTTGACTCCTAATGACATTCTGCTACACTCATAGATCAATTCCTTGCTCAGACATCATCAGAGAAACTTCCTCCTGCAGCAGATGAGAACAAATAACAGAGACTCACAGCCAGACAATGTGCAGAGAGTGAGAGATCTTGGAACACTCAATCCTAAGTGGCATGTCTCCATCAAATCCCTCCCCTCGGGGCTCAGGGAACTCTGAGGAGGAGGGGGAGGAGGCAGAAAGAGTGTAAGAGCCAGAGGGGAAAGAGGACACCAAGAAAACAAGGCCCTTTAAGTCAACATGATCAAAGCTCATATGAACTCACAGAGACTGAGGAAGTATGCACAGGGCCTACACCAGATGGGTTCCTAGAACTACAAGAAGAAGTGGACACATGCCCCCATTCTTAACTTAGAAACAATTTCCAATTGATAACCCCTTGCAAATGAAAGTTTAGTTTCCTGCAAGGAAGTCACACTGGATAAACAAACTACTCTTAATGGTAGGCTGTGTGCCCAGCAGTAGATAGTCAACAGAAAATGAGCTCCTTGTCTCATAATGTAATGTCAGGGATTTTCCTTTTTTCTTTTAATTTTATCTTGTTTTTTAAATTTTTAAATTTTTAATTTTTTATTCTCTCTTTTCATCCTACAGGTGTTTTTTTTTTTTAATTATGTTATTATGGCTTTCAGTTTAGTATATTTTTTGGGGGGGATTCCTGAGTGTGTGAATGAATGAGTGGGTCTCTGTTTCTTGTGCCTTTTCTTGGGCTGTTTTTCTTCTATTTGTTTGTTGTGTCCTATTTTGATGTGTTAGTTTTTGTTTTATTTTATTTTATTATTATCCCTTAGAAGCCTGTTTGTTTTTTAAAAAGAGACAGAAAGGGGGTAGATCTGGATGGGGGTTGGTGAGGAGGAACTGGGAGGAGTAGAAGGGGTGAAAAACATAATCAGGATATGTTTATGAGGGGAAAATCTATTTCTAATAAAAGGAAAAGTGAAGAAAAGAAAGGAAAAGATAAGACACAAGGCCTTAGTTAACAGTCAAGACATTTGGGTAAGAGAAGCTGGAGTGAGGCTCAGTGGTTAAGAGCATGGGCTGCTCTTCCAGAGGATGAGCATTTGATCTGCAGCTCACAACTGTTTGTAACTCCAGTGCCAGGAGATCGGCACCCACTTCTGTTCCCTGAGAGCACTGCATACATGTGGTACACAGACAAAAATGCACACTACTCCTACACACAAAAATAATAAAATAATATTTAAATAAAAAATTTAAATAAGCCGGCCCACGACTTAGAGTCACTGCTGTTGGTGCCACCACTTGTGCTGCTCGCCTTGCTATGGGGAAGAGAGTCAGGGGCCATGGCACTGCCCTTGAGGGCAGTTCCTGAACCCAGATATGCTGTTCAACCACAACAAGATAGCTAAGATGAAAAATGGTTCATTTTCTGGATTAAGTCTCCTCAAAATACTTCTGTGGTCCATACTGCTACTGGATGCTGTGGGATAATGCTTTTATACACTGGTTAAATAAAATGCTGATTGGCCAGTAGCCATGTAGGAAGTACAGGTGGGACAAGAAGACTAGGAGAATGCTGGGAAGAGGAAGGCCAGAGTCAGGAGTCACCAGCCAGACACAAAGGAAGCAAGATGACAAGGCAGAACTGAGAAAAGATATCAAGACACATGGCTAAACATAAATAAGAATTATGGGTTAATTTAAGTGTAAGAGCTAGTCTGAAATAAGACTGAGATAATGGCCAAGCAGTTATACTTAATATTAAGCTTTCTGGGTGATTATTTTATAAGCAGGTCACGGAACTGTGGGGGCTTGGCGGGACTGGAGAAACCTTCCAAGGACATTTGGTGCTTACTGTTGGGCATTGAGTTACATAGACCTAAGAAAGCTTAAAGATTCTGAATGCACAGAAATGGAGCCACACTAGGCTTCCTAGTCTCACAGTCTCATGCCAGTAGCAGCATAGAGATTTGTCTCCCAACAGCTGCCTGTGAGATAGAGCTGGCCACCAGCAACCATGAGCTAGGCAGCATGGCAAATTCCCACCTCAGTACACAGTGGTGTGTCCAAGCTGTGCAGTGTACTGCATTGTGGATTTAGCTTTTGCTAGTAGAAGAAAAAAGGGAAAAAAAGAGGTTTCTGGGCTACATGCTGCTGGATCGAGGCATGGACCCACTGCCTCCTAGAGTCAGCAGAAAGCATGGCTCCCAGAGCTGGCAGTGAATTATCTCCAAAGTATTGAAAAGCTGAGAGGGGTGGAGTCAGCAGGCAAGGCTGCTACTTCTGTCCTAGCCATGCTGCAGTTTAAAACAATAGATTCACAATAAGACAGATTTAGATGGAATAAACCCTAAACAGTTTACAGTGTATGTAAAAATGTATGTAGGCTTGGAAGAGAGAGGAAAAGGAGGATAAACAGTTATATAAAGAAATAGTTTTAAAAAATAAAGTCTTTAAAGAGACAGTAAAAGTAATATAAAAGTTAAGCCATGTAAAGATGGAAATCACACAGAGAGCATGGATTATATTGTCTTTGGGATTTTTTAATGGTAGAAAGTCATTTGATTGAAAAGGTTACTCCATTAAACCAATATGTATATTTTAAAGATATCTTGACTTCGAAATTTGTGTTTAAGGATATGTTGCTTTGGAAAAGAGGTTCTGCTTTTGTTTCCACAGATGATAAGAACCTATTGATTGCTTCCAAGCTAATATGGTTTGATCAAGGAAGACCCTCTGAGAGGTCTCCTGTAGTGGGTAGCTTTTCCAGGTTTGAGCTTGAAGTACTGCCCCAGTGAGGTAGCCAGTAACTGCCACACCTACCTAGGACCTGCCCCTGGGGCATGGCAAGAACAGGAGCCCTTAAGACCCATTATCTGATGAACTGGCCCTTTGGTTCCTTGTGATCCTGGATGCTGGATGGTAGACCAAGCAGAGTTCTCCAAACAACCCCACTGGACTACACCTCACCTCTCCCGGATTCTGTAACCAACCCCTTTACTGGCTGTAAGTTACCCCAAAATAAACCTCCTTTTTAACTATGTGGAGTTGCCTTGTAATCCCCAAAATAGTCTCCAGATGTTCCAACATCCAAAACAGCTTCAAGGCAAATGGCTCAGACAATGCAGCCTCAAAGACTATTCCTGTCAGGACTTGACCATAATTCTTAATTTTCTCAGGATCCCCATAAGATTGCCAGTGCCCTCAACCAGCAGGAAGTAGTATGAGAAACTACACACAAATTCTCAAAATATTATTTATAAATGTGGCCGGGCAGTGGTGGCGCACGCCTTTAATCCCAGCACTCGGGAGGCAGAGCCAGGTGAATCTCTGTGAGTTCGAGGCCAGCCTGGGCTACCAAGTGAGTTCCAGGAAAGGCGCAAAGCTACACAGAGAAACCCTGTCTCGATAAAACCAAAAAATAAATAAATAAATAAAATAAAATAAATAAATAAATGTTTATTTTTTTAAAGGATGTTGATTATAAATGGAATCTCTTTCTAAAGAAGAAAAGGGGATAATATAGATATGATAGGATAAAAGGGTAGATTATTGAACCTACTTTTAAAGAACAACTTGTTTAAAATGTTTTACATTGCTATGGATTTTAGTTTATTGATACAAATTTAAAGTTAATTTTGTTATACTGTATGTATATTTCTACTCTTGTTTAAAGTATTATGTCTGTATAGCTCATTTGAAATTGTAATGTATGATTAAGAAATACATATTAATAATTTGTCATTCATGATAATCAAACTTATAGTCATATTAGTTAAGTTTTCTAGGTATACATACATATAGTTCAATTAGGTAGGTAATCTTCAAACACTTCAAAGACCTACAGAATATGGCATTTAAATGTTTTAAAAACTTTTGTGGACAATGAGATACATCTGCTACTGTCAGCACCGATTTACTTCAGAGAGGAGGATGGGCATTGAAGACACTCCATATGGAGTTTATCTTCTTCTTGGCAAAAATAGCCATTTGGGCAAGAAACTTCTCTTGCCTGGAATGCTGATAATATGTTATATAAACTGGACATGCAGGACCCATAGGAAGGTGACCACTGAATGATGCAAGGTGAGATGGTTCTTCAGGTTCCTCCTTTACAGAGAAGACTACCAGACATTCTACAGGACACAGGGAGAAGTGACTGAGAGACTCTAGACCTATTGGCTGAAGATGGATGCCCCAACATTACAGAGAAATTTTGGATGACTGTCCAGGCAGGCAGCTGTCTCTGTCATTTCCAGAATTTTCTAAGTTGCTTACAGTGCACTTCCTGTTTACTTAGGTAATATTACATCCTTCTGGGGTCTTTGATGTAGTTGAAGACTAAATAGTTATAATCAAATTTTCCTTGGCTATGATAAGAGATAAATTACATATGAAATTTTAGACTCACAAATATAGGGTAGATGATAGAATATTTTCTCTGAATTTGTCAAATGCAAATGGACTAGACAGTGTTGATGTATTATTACTTGTATATATTGTATATAGTTATTGTACTTATTGTATACTTTTTTCTTATAATAGTTATAACTTTTTTATTTTTATTAGGCAAAAAAGGGGAAATGTGATGATGTATTGTGTCCCCCAATATACTGTGTCTCTCAATAAAATTTACCTGAGGATCAGAGGAAAAAGCCAGCCACTACATAGAAGTCAGGCAATGGTAGCACACACCTTTAATCCCATCACTTGGCAGGCAGGGATCTGTCTGGATCTCTGTGAGTTCAAGGCCACACTGGGAATAGAGCCAGGCATGGTGGCACATGCCTTAAATTCCAACACTAGTTAACTGTGAAGGTCCGGAAGTCTGTACAGACAGACAGGAAGTAACAGAGCAGGGCAGGAAGAAGAAGTGATGTAGCTGGACAGAGAGAGCAAATCAAGTAGTAGAACAGCAAGGCATATAGACGTGGGTAGACAGGAAGTAGCTTGCTTTTAGAAGTTGTAGAGTTGGTGAGGTGAGGTTAGCTGTGGTTTTTCCTGTTCCTCTGATTTCTATCAGGCTTTAACCTCAATTTCTGGCTCTGAGTTTTTATTAATAAGGCTATTTAGTGATTCGTCTATACTGCAGAAGATGGGAACTAATACAGAGACCACAACTAGACAATGTGCAGAGAGTGAGAGACCTTGGAACATTCAGCCCTAAATGGGATGTCTCCATCAAAGCCCAACCTTCAGGACTCAGGGAACTCTGAGAAAGAAGAGGAGGAAAGATTGTAAGAGCCAGAGGTGGTGGATGACTCCAAGAAAACAGTGTCTTCAAGACACAACAGGATTGATGCACACATGAACTCACGGAGTCTATGGCAGCACAGGGACTGAATAGGTAAGAAAGATGGGGTCCTAGTGCTGAGAGGGAAAGTGAACACAAATTCCCATCCCTAACCAAGAAGCTATCTGCAATTGATAGGTGCTCACAAATGAAAATTTACTTTTCTCCAAGGAAGATGTCTCACTAGGTATACAAACTACACTTAAGGACATATCCTATTCCCAGCAATAGATGGCCAACACAAAATGAACTCCATAAAGCAAAAAGGTTTGCTGTGTGCAGTGCTGGTGACAGGCTATAAAAGTTAATCTCTTGAAAAGCTGGTTGATGTATGAATTGTTACATTTATATTTTAAAATAAATTTAACAACATATTAAAATGAAAAAAATATGAGGACTGTAGGTGTAGGGGTCTTATTAAATAAGAAACACAGAGCCAAATGCAGAGTTAAAAGTCCAAGAGGTCAGAGCAGTAGCTGAGAGCTGAGACTTAAAACTGCCTTTCTTACCCTTCACTGCCACTGTCGTCCTTCCCCTCAGCAAGAGACCTACTTCCTGTGTGTCTGTCTTTTTATTGACTTTCTGTTCTGCCTTCTCAATGGTTGTAAACCCAACCACATGACCTCCTCGTCACTGCCTGTCTGTACAGACCTCCAGGTCTTCTATGGTTGGTATTGAGATTAAAGACATGTGTCTCCACGCTGACTGTATCCTTGAACACACAGAGATCTGCCTGTCATGTGATCTGGATAAAAGGTGTGCACCACCACCACCACCACCCGGCTTCTGCTATGGCTTGCTATTAGCTCTGACCCTCAGGCAACTTTATTTATTAACATACAAATAAAATCACATTTCAGTACAAATAAAATATCACCATAGAGGACTGCAAGGAAGATTTAAGACAATTCAGTAATGAAAAGAAAACAGTGGCCCATTGCCAACGTATTCTGTTAGTTGAGATAAATGTCGTTGCCATGAGGACAGAAGTAGTATTTTCTGGGTTCAGGTATTGAGCT
>CABHPH010076558.1:0-13681 GCA_902168325.1 Peromyscus nudipes
CCCCCCCCCCCCACTGCCCCTTTCCATCCAGGAGCCCCAGGCAGGAGAAGGGAACAAGGTAATACAGTCATCAGTGTCTGACATGAGCTAATCCATCAGGCTCCTTCTATTATGGTCTTCTGTGAGGCAGTAACCAGCAGTGGTGTGAGCCCTGGAGCTAGGTGAGGTTTTATCTCATTCCCCAGAACTGCCAGGGCTCCCCCAAAGGAAGCTGAGCAGAGATGCGAATGAGGTGGAAGACCAAGGACAGGAAATGGGCTCTAACCCTAACCTTAATCCAATCCCTGACCTATCACTAGTTAGCAGAAGTGCATTGATTTGACACTGTCAGCAAGCTGGTACTCAGGCCCCCAGGGACCAGAGTTGGCTTTACTTTGCAAGAAGCCCAGCAGGGCTTGGGGAGGTGCTGTTGACAAGTTCATTATCATGGTCCTCTGCTGGGACGCAGAGCAGGCCCCTAGCCAGGGCCAGAGAAGAGATAGGAGGGGACCATGGCAGCTGCATCCTACCTCACCAGCGATTCGCTGGAACAGGGCCCGGAACTGCCGCTCCTCCTCCGTTTCCTCCTCCTGTGGAGCTGGCTTTGGGGGCTGAAAGAACCACATGAGGTTGTGTGAAGGGCAGAGCGGGGCTCACAGAAGAGAAACCTGACACGTGCTTTCCCACACAAATAGCAGAAAGAAGAGCCCCACACTGGAGACTATGCTGTCCCTGAAGGAAAAGCCAGTAGAGCTCTTCCCTAGCATGTGGGAGGCCCTGGGTTCAATCCCAACACAACAAAAGAAAAGAACGGGAAGCGCACAGCACAGAACACGCTGGTCAGCATCAAGCTGCTCCAGAGATTTTCACATGGGAGTTAGAGCAGGGGGACTTCCCAGTCATATGGCCAGAGCTGTAATACCGGGTTCATCCTACATCTCCCGATTTCTCAAAGCTAGATAAACAACTTGCTTTCATCTCAGGAACATGAAGTTCCAGCTTGAATGGCGTCATTTCAGTTGGCTAGAGTAGAAGCTCTGTACTCACGGAGGGCTCCTTAAGTTTCACTTAATGTGAACAAGAAGGCTAAGGGTGTCTGGGCATGACTGGCAGGTTGGCACAGGGCAGCCATGCTCCAGCCTCATGCCCCGATCTATTATCTCTCTTGATAGTCACCTTCCAAGAGTCTGTCACCAGCATCCAGAGCAGGCAAATGGCTCAGTACACTTTGGGTGTTTTGGTGTTCTGTAGATTTTGGCCCATTTATAAATTGCCCCTAGGGGGCAGCACAGAGCAGCAGACTCTCCCTAAAGCCGGTGGAGATTCCAACTGTTTCAGTAGCACTTAGCATGACTTCCTCCACCCCTCATATAGTCAACATTTATTAAACAGCTTTGGATTTCACAATGACATTTTGATTCAAGTATATTATGTACTTTGACCCTATTAATTCCTCCATTAGCCTCTCTTGCTCTCCCTGCTAGAGTCCTTCCTCTTTCTGGTTAGCCCTCCTACCTTTATGACGTATATATGACACATAGACATATGCACATGTGTAGATAGATCTTAAGCACATCTTAAGGATCTCACAGCCCTTCACAGTGAGTCCTGTATTCTCCAAATCAACCAGCCTCATTCTTCTTTTCTTCTCTTCTTCTTCCCCTCTCCTTCCCTCCCTCCCTCCCTCCCTCCCTCCCTCCCTTACTTTCTTCCTTCCTTCTTTTATCTTTCTTTTCGTGTGTGTATATTTTGAGATGTGTCTTATATATCCCAGGCAGGTCTTAAGTTCACCCAGTAGCCAAGACTGGCCTTGAATTCCTGACCTTCCTGCACCTACCTCCAAAGTGCTGAAGTCACAAGTGTGGTCCACTTTAGTTATCTTCTTAAACAAAGTAAATCTGAAGTCATTTCACTCACTTCCTTCACAACTAGCAAGGGACCTCTCAGGGGAAGGAGAAGCCCAAAAGAAAGATGGCACCTGGGAGAACTTTATTCCAGGAACCCACCTGGCCTCTGCCCAGTCCCTTGGACTGTGAGGGATGAGAAACAAAAGCCCAGACCTCCAGGTTAGAACCAGCCAGGGCACTTCCCTCTCTGCAAGCAGCCAGCTCCTGAATTTGATTTTTAAGAGAAACTGTGGTTTCAGAGACAAGTTCTAGAACCTCCAGCTAAACCCCATCCTCCCCAACCACACGAGAGGACTCACCTCGGGAAGATCAATGTCTATGTTCTCATCCAGGTCCCTGCAGTTAGAGAAAGCACACCGTCTTAGTTGTGGGCATGCATCCCATGAGACTAGAGCTGTGAAAAGGTCCTGACCTGTCAGAGCCCTCTTGTTCAGTGCTGTTTGCTTCTCCTGGGGTTGGCAACCCCTCCCTGCACCAGTATCCCATCCCCAGCCTTTCAACCCTGCCCAGTGTGCTAGAGAGAAGGAGACTGGCAGGATCCTAACTCAAACACAGCTTGCAATCCTCAGCACACAAAAGCAAATACTATAACAGCATCCCCTGCTTTCCAGATGCGCTCCAAAGAGGGCTCTCGAGGTGATCTGCGGAACAGTGGCTCCTCCAAAAATCCAAAAGCTCTGCCTCCAGAGGAGACAGACATCACCAGCGACCAGCCACTCAGCCTGCTCAGCACTATTCCTTCCTGAGCTGGGTCCTGAATTGCACAGAAAGGAGAAAGCCTGCTGAGCAGCAGCATTCATCTCTCTGCTTCTTGACCGCACATGCAGTGTGAGCAGCTGCTTCAAGCTCCTGCCCCCTTGCCTCCCCCACTAACATGGAATGCACCTAGAACTGTGAACGGAAAATAAAACCTTCGATTGCTCTTGCCAGGGCACTTTATCACAGCAATAGGAAAGGGAACCAAGACACCATGCCCTCTCTCATTATTTCCTGAACAGATACGACATTATCCCCCCAGAAATACTGAAGGTTAGGACCCTCCCTGAGAGCCATATCAACAGACAGAACTTGCTATATCCCCTCTGATGAGAACACAGTGCTGGCTTGGGCCCTGCATCATAGTGGGACCATCAGGGCTCAATTTTCAGTCTTCTACTGGGGTAGAAAGCAGAGGCTTAGGACCGGTGTCATCTGGCTCTGCTCTGTGCTGGCCACTCACAGGATATGGTCATCTTGGGCTTTTGTATAGGTGTTATGTGGGAATGGATGTCGAGAAACCCACCCTTGGCTTGTATCAGCTTCCAGGAGAACACTGGAGAAATGTGAAGACTTCATTTCTTCTATCTGGCCAAGGAAAAGGATTGTGCCTTTGTCCTCCACTGAGAACCCCAACCACATTTTGGAGCCGGGGGCCCCCTCATTACACATTGCCAGTCCCGTTCTATGTTACAATACAGAAGGTAGACTAGAGTGGTGAGGCCACAGCCATCTCTCTTGACGTATCTGCGCATGTTGGTCCCTTTGGGGCTGTATCTGGGATTCTCTAGGTCAGTGGTTCTCAACCTTCCTCATGCTGCAACCCTTTAATACAGTTCCTCATGTTGTGGTGACCCCCAACCATAAATTATCTTCCTTGTTATTTTGTAACTGTAATTTTACTACTGTTCTGAGTTGTAATGTAAGTATTTGATATGCAACCCCTGTGAAAGGGCCATTCAGTCCCAAAGGGGTTTTGACCCACAGGTTGAGAACCATTGTGATGGTCTTCCCTAGATTAGGAAGAGAGTTCTTATATCTTGAACCATTCCCCCAGAGCCACAAACACACTCATTGGTGGTGAATGATAGCAGTGAAAAATGTTAGCAACAGGAGGAACTAATTTAAAAGGACCTCTTTTAAGGCTCCGGAGCACAAGGTGGCAGTGTGAAACGGTTCACACTCACTAGTGGGTGTTTAAATTGAAGCTGAAAGACTGTGTGATTCTGGAAGCTTGTAATAGTCACCTTCAACATCATGTGCATAATACACCCCATATCCCTAAATGAGCTCTCCCCATTCTAGAAGCTTCTTGGGAGTTGGGGCTGAGAAATGAATGGTTATACCCAAAAGGCCTGGTGAGTATGACTCCAGGAGCAGGTGAGTTGTCACTGGTGTGCGGGGGAAGGAATCTGCAGCTAGGGGATGCAAGTTGCTTTGTACCCATCTCACTTCCTGAGCAGGTGATGGGAGGAAAGAATGGGGGTCTAGCTCTGCTAGACGTATCCCCAGCGGCCTTGAAGTACAGTGCACACTGGGGAGGGCTCTGCAACCCCTACTCCTCACCGAGTAACTGCTCTCTTCTCAGAGAAGATTCTCAGGCAGAAGTCAGCCTCCTGGTGTGGCTCAAAAGTGCTGGGGATGAGGATATAGTCTCCCGGGGGCAGCTGGAAGCGGCCTGAGACTTCTCTCAAGTTGATGAATGTCTTGCTTCGTGCCAGGGAGGCATGGTACCTGAAAAAGTCCCTACTCAGGTGTCCATCCTTGTCCTGGTCCTTGTCTGGGCACTGCAAGGGAAAGCAGGGGTCATGAGGGAGGCACGACTCTGGTCTTCATACTCAGTTGGCGAATTGGCTGTATTGATCGTTGCACAGAATCCAGAAGCAACAGGAAACTCCAAGCCCTTGCAAGGACACCGAGAGCAGCTGGTCCCCTACCTGGTAAATGGCATAGCCAATGGTCAGCATGTTGGCGCCAAACCTCTTCAGCTTCCTGCGATCTTTCTGCATCAAGGCTGCTAGGAAAGTGCAGCCATCCTGGCCCTCATCCGTCTCAGTCAGGGACAGCTTTATCTGTGGGTTGGTCCAGAAGGTGTCTGCATTTGAAAGGGGGTAGATTACTATCCTCTCCTTAAAAATACAAAATCATAGCTCATATGACAAGGTGCTTGCTGTGTGGGCACCTGAGTTTGATCCCCCAGATTCTACCCCCACCAAAAACAAAAACAAAATAAACAACTAACAAAAAGCTCAGCAGGATGGCTCCATGTATAAAGGCATTTTCTGTCAAAGCTGATGACCTGAGACTCACAAGATAGAGAGAGAAAGCCAACTCCCAGAAGCTGTCCTCTAACCTCCACCACGGAATGCACTTGCATGTGTGCATACACGCATACACACACACACACACACACATACACACACACACATACACACACACACACACACACACGAGCAGTGAAGACTAAGATGCATGCCCATGCATACACACACACACACACCACATACACACATGCTCACACACACATACACACACACACACACACACACACACACTAAATATGATAAATGAAAACACAAGGTAGGCACAGTGTGTTCATTTAGTGCTGGAGATGTGGAGCCAGGCAGATCCCTGGTGCTCGCTGACCAGCCAGCCTGGCCTACTTGATGAGCTTCTGGCCAGTGAGAGACCCTGTCTCAAAAACAAGGCAGGTGACTTTGAGGAGTGACAGCCAAGGTTGTCTTTTGTCTCTAAACTCATGTGAGCACACAGAAGAAACTTACAAAATCAAAATAAAAACCCGACACATGGGCTCACACATGTGAGCACACATAACACTAACACAAAGAAAACAATGGCCAGACCCACACTAAAAAGGACACATATAATCTCTACTGCACCCCTGATGCTTGTTTCTAATCCTGAAAAGGTGGTCTCTTTCCTCCTTGTTCCCATTGGCCCTCTCACCCTATTTTCTTTATCCTCAGCAATACGCCAAACTCCTGCCTTCCTCTTCCTCCACCTTTTCAGCCATTACCCACACAGCCCTTAAAGACGCTCACACCTGCCCCACTTCTCTGTTGGGTAGTAGATCCTTTTCCCCCACTAGCCTGGTGTGACTTGTGGTTGCGTCACCTGAGCCTTACAATGGCATTTCCCTGAGTGTGTCTTGCCAGCTTCCTGCCTAAGGCTCAGCTGTCATCCCCTGAGCTTGCTGTCCAGCTCCACACAGACTGCCCCCTCCATGTCCCCAGATAGATTGGATATGGGAATAGACAGAAGGACAGAGAGGCCGCCTACCCAGGAAGTTGCGGCAGCCACCAGCTGTGGAGCCACGAACCCAGCTTCCTTGGTGGACAGTCACCTCCCACTTGTGGAGGGCATTGTCCTCCAGGGCATCAGGTGTGAGGTTGCAGATCTCCACTTTGTCAAAATGGGCCTTGAAGTCTTCGAATGCCATCCTGAGATGGAGGGGAGGATGCACCATCAGAGCATCATGGTGACGACACCAGCTGTCGGTGCAGTCAACCACCTAACCCTCTTCCTGCGGAGGGGGATACCCTCAGGGTCCCTCCCAGGAGGGAGAAAGGGAGAAAGGAAGAGGGAAGAGGGAAGGGGATGAGGAAAGAACGGAAGAAACGAGGGTGGTTGTTGGATACACGAGATCTGATTGCAAGCAAAAATGGGAAGGATGACATTACCAGAACTCCCCATCATCAAGAGCAGAGTGTCCCAGACGCTTCTGCTCCTCCAGGCTCACAGAGCGCCAATCGAGAGAGCTGAAAGACCAGAGCCGCAATTCAGCCTGGGTGCAGGGCCACCTCTCTGGAGTCGCACCAAAACAGATATGCATAACGTAGGGATCATATTCCTGTTTAGTGAGGCTCACTGGGCCCTGGGATATGAGGCCAGCTCACTGCTGGCTCCAGCATGATGATGGCTAGAAAATGCACTTTCAAGTGTTGTTGGTAGACAGCCCCTTCATGGGTGACATATGTGACGTATCATATGTGAGAGTCACAAGGAACTGAATACAGCAGCCCAGCTGGAGATCACAGTTCACGCATGTCCCTCACTCAACAGCCTGCCTACAGCCTGGAGCAGGTCAAAGCCCTTCTGGTTTATAAACTGACACTTGGGTAGTGCTTCTAACTCTTGTGGTTGCCGTTTGAAATACTGAGTGCCTCGTGTATGTGACCAGGAGCTCAGGAAAGGTCTGCTGTGGGTGAGTTCAACCTCAGGCCCCAACCTGAAGGCTCAGATAGAGCTAGAACTCACTCGCAGGAAGAGCTATCAAAGAGAAATGCAGGCTCAAGCTTGACATTCCAGTCTCAGTTGTGTGTGTTGTGATTTCCTCATTGCTTTCCAACCCAGCAGTCTCCCCAGCCCTGGGTAGGTTCTAGGATCCCCAGGGAGTGTTAAATCCATGAGAACAGAGCCCTGTACATGCTTTCTTATATATACACAGATGGTGAAGTTGGTTTATAAACAGACACAGGAAGAGTTTAGCAGCAATGTCTAATACTAAAGTAGGACAATCAGAGCAACAACGGTTGTGTGAACATGTTATCTACCGTCTATCTACTCTCCAATCTATTATCTATCATCTGTATCATCCATCTATAGCACTTATCATCTGTTCATCCATGCATTCGCACATCACTCACCCATCGATCACATACCCATCCATTAATCCATCATCTATCTACCCGTCTATTATCTATTCATCCATCATCTATACACTCATTCTTCAACCATCATCTATCTATTCATCCATTAATTTATCTACCCACCCACCTATTACCTACCTACATCCATCAGTCCATCATCTCTCTATCTACCAATCCATCTGTCATCTATCTATTCATTCATCCACCTGCACATCATCTGTCATCTATATACCCTTTTAGCCCATCATCTATCAATCTGTCCATCATCTATACATCCATCTATCATCTATGCATCCATCCATTAATGTATCCATCCATCCATCCATCCATCCATCCATTATCCATCTATCTATCATATGTGCATTTATCCACCTATCATCCATCTATTATCTACCCACCAATTTACCCATCATCCATTTATCTATCACCTATCTATCAATTCATCCATCTATCATCAATCCATTCAACATCTATCTATCTAACATCTACCATATGTCCATCCATCCATCATCTATCCATCTATCTATCTATCTATCTATCTATCTATCTATCTATCTATCTATCATCTATTTATCTGTTTATCTATCTATCATCTATTGCTCTGATTATCCTGTAGCTCTCAGAAACCCCAACATATAAATGTTTCTTTCCTAATTAAGCTGAGCACTTGTATATTTTCCCTTGAAGGGTGCATTTTCTGATTTCTCTGACCTGTCTAAGTGGCCAGTGTCACTGCTCTTGCACTTGGGGTTATCACTAAGCAGAATAAGGTTACTTGAACACACACACTGCAATAGACCACAACACAGGGGTCTACACCATAGTGTAGGTTTATCCCACTATGGAATTATTAGGAATTATGTGACAGTTAATATGTTCTAGACAGTTAATATTTATTTCCAGAATTTTCCATATGACACTCTATTGTCAGACCTCAGTTGACCGTGTTTAATTGAAATTGTGGATGGTGAAACCTCAGGTAGAGGGGGTTTCTGTCATTGAGATCCACCACTTCTGCTGTGGTGCTGTGACTGTGCGGCAGGTCTATTTTGTGTTCACTTAGGTGGGGCTCATGACACCCAGGAAGGACCTCAGCAGGACAGAAGAGAGACTAAAGGCCTCTGTTGGCTCGCCAAGTCATTTTCTGAGTGAGTCACATCCAGTGACGGGCAGCTAAGCAATGCCTTTGATGGGCAGCACAGGACACCAAGGGGCTAGAGTGGCCACACCTCCTGCGAGCTTTGTAGGCAGACAGCCTCTGTCCCTCTCAAACTGTACCGTCTTTGCTTCTCCCTCAGCCCGAGTTTCAGAAGGGGACAATGGCAGCTTCCTTGTACAGACTGCTTCTGTAGACGGAAGGTACGAAGGGCTACCACATGGTGCTCCCATGTTAATTCTAGTATCAGTGTCAGTCTTATTAATTCAGGTTTCGCTCAGTCTCAGTTCTTCCCATTTCCACCAGCAGAGGGAGGCCAATCTTGCCCTTCCTTTGGCTGTCCTGGTCCAAATCCTTCCTAGCCAGTCTCCTTGAGCTCTGAGAAGGGCAAATATGGACCAGCAGGAAAAGAGCCTTGCAGGGATGGGGAGAGGCTGCAGCTTCTCAATTCCCAGTCACCTGGGTCACTGTCCAAGGGACAGGTGGGGACAGTCTGGAAAGCTGGCCTTTCCAAATTATTAGTAATGGGCCAATTTCCTGTCCTACTTGCTTCTCCGTTGAATACGTGGTCTTTAGCCAGTGATCGATGACCACCAGAAAGAGCCCTAGAGTGACCTGTTTGGCAGTATTTCAGGGATTCCCAGACTCAAAAAACCCATACACACCCACCCACGCACCCATGCAGGCACAGTTGCTCGTAACTGGAGTCAAAGTCCTTCCTGATACACCAATGGCAGTAACTAGCCACAAATATGATCATGTGACAGTGGAAGAGCTAGCCTGAGAGTTGTTTATCCAGGATCAAGTTTAACACAGGCATCCTAAGTAAGGCCTGAAGGGAAGAAATAGGGAGTTCTAGGACAAGCCAGTCCCTCACAAGTCTGCATAGGCCAGCCTGGCTACATGTGGAGCTGGCCACAGAGAAGGGATGGAGTCACTCACCTGTCGCTCCACCGCCCATTCCACTCCACCTGGCCCCAAGGGTTTCGGACTCTGATGAGCTTGATTCTCCGGCCTTGGAAGTTTACCTCAAAGGAAAAAGCATCAAGGAAACACGGTGCAATGAGCCTGAAGTTGGCTTTAGCCATCCATGAGACCCGGGTCCATCTCTATGTGTGACGGCATTATTCAAGCTCTTGAGGAAAACACACCGAAGATGTGCCGCACAACCTCACGTCTTCTTTTGTGCCCAGCTCTTTGCTCTTCTGAGAGGGGATTCACTATAGACTGACCTCAGGTTTTCCACACTCCTGTCCCAGCTTCCTAAGTACTAGGATTATAAGCCTGCACCACCGAGCCTGGTGAGAAATGAAGTTTCTTTTGAGACAAAGTCTCACTATGTCAGGATCATCTCATTCTTGTGTAATTCAGACTGGCATCAGCCTCCCGTTGCTCGAGTTAGCGGGTGCTGGGGCTGCAGATGTGCAGCGCTACCCCCAGATGACTCATCCGTTTGTTTTACACTTTACTTCATTCATAGTGTGTGTGTGTCTGTAGGCACGGGAATATCACAGAGCACATGTGAAAGTCAGAGGACAACTCTTGAGAGTTGGTTTTCTCCTTCCACCGTGGGAGCTGGCAGTGGAACTCAGTTTCTCAACTTGTTATATTTGTGTGGCATATGCATTTTCTTGCTAAGCCATTTTGCTGGCCTTGCCTCAACCACTCTTTTTGCATGTTTGTTTGTAGCCCTAGCTATCCTAGAACTTGCTCTAGATATAGACCAGGCTGGCCTTGAATGCTGGCCTCAAACTCAGAGATCCATGTGCCTCCACTTCCTGAGTCCTAGGATTAAAAGTGTGCACCACCACTGCCTAGCTGGGTAGATGGATTTCACTTTTTTTTTAAAAAAAAATATGTACTGGCACTTTTCTGTTTTTTTTCTCTAAACTTTTTTTCAATGATTTGTTTATTTTTATTTTACATGCACTAGTGTTTTGCCTGCATGTATGGTATGTATGACTGATGTGAGGATACTAGATCCCCTGAAACTAGAGTTACAGATAGTTGTGAGCTACCATATGGGTGCTAGGAATTGAACCTGGGTCCTCTGGAAGAGCAGCCAGTGCTCTTAACCACTGAGCTATCTCTCCAGCCCCGACTCATCCATTCTTAATGAGCCCTTGGAGCTTTCTTTCTGAAAAGAATACTGAACCATCCTCTGCAGAATAGTCATGTCATATCTGGGAAGTGAATCTAGTTAATAGGAAAGTGGTCTATCTTGACACAAATGAGTTTTCCGTTAGGCTACGGTCCCCAAAGTTCCCATATGTGTGTCCTTTTAGTAATCTGCCCAGGGAATGATGCATAGTAGTCCCCAGAGGTTCATGGAGTTACTACCTGCTCCCAGTGTTCATTAGAGTGAAATCCTATGTGCTGGGAGTTTAATTAGACTATAATCCTACATACCAGGAGTTCAAGCAGCAACAATAAATGAAGAATTCTGCATCTCACATCCAGCCTTCTCTAGCTTTAGTCAAGAGAAGGTTTTTGGTGTTGGTGTGGGTAAGCCTGAGCCAGTAGGAAGCAAGTCAGCCATTCCTGAGGTCTTTGTAGGAAAAGGAGACTCTGAGAAAGGATTTAGAGGTTAGGAAGTATCAACTAACCAGAAATCTTAGCTATCAGTTTATTGTCACATGCTAAATTAGAGTTGTGTTTTGACATGTGAGAACAATTCAAATAAGCTGGAAATGTGTAAGACTTAGCAAACAGCCCACATCTGAAGAGCAAATAGAGTAAATGAAAGGCAGAGGAAGGAGACCTCACCGTCTGTGCTGCCTGCTGGGGCTGGGGCCTGACTCTCCTGCCTTGTAACCAGGAATCACACTGCTGGTTTTTCTGGCCGTTAGGCCCTCCCTCAGACTTAGCCTGCAGTGAGGTAAGTGGTGTTCCTACAGTCTACAAGCTACAGGAGACAAATCAGAGTGGTTTTCATAATTATACAGGCCAATTTCAATACATTCATATAATAATTGCATATATGTATTCATAACTACATAACAAATATGTACATATGTTTATGCTTATATAAAATGAATATGCATATGTATTATATATAACAAACATGAATATATGTGTGCATATGAATAATTTGTATACATGTGTACACATAAAATGAATATGCTTATTGGCATGCAAATATAACAAATATACATATATGTATATATGAGTGCACATGTGTATGTATGTATATATACTAGTTAATTTGTTCTTATAATGGCTGTGTATGTCTGCAAAACCCTGACTGTATAGGACTACTATGGAAGTGGGAAAGAATTAATTGATAAACATAAAATCTAGCCAGGCAGTGGTGGTGCACGCCTTTAATCCCAGCACTCTGGAAGCAGAGGCAGGCGGATCTCTGTGAGTTCGAGGCCAGCCTGGTCTACAGAGCAAGTTCCAGGAGCCAGGGCTATTACACAGAGAAAAACCAACCAAATCTACCAACCAACCAACCAACCAAACAAACAAACAATAATAATTAAAAAAACCCATAAAATCTAAGATAGACCAACTGCAATTCCCAAAAGGTGTTTAGATTGGTGCATGGGTCAAACCAGCTCGCCTGTGTTAGGTGGTTTGTTCTCTGCTGCACAACATATCTAAAGACCAGGGCTGTCCTGTTCCTGTCCTTGGTCCCCTGCAGTGGGCCCCACCCCTACCTGGTCGAGCCCAGTCACAGTGTAGGCATGGCCCTTAATGAGACCAAAAGGAGTGCGGGCTTCAGATTCGGAGGCGTTCAGGATCTAGAAGAGAGAAAGACCAGGATCAGACCTATCTTCTAAGCCAGCCTCCCTCTGGGTCAGCCTTGGTTCCAGCCCTATGCCCAGCTCTCACATCCTAGCCCTCAGTTCCACAAGGGCAGCCATGTGTGTAGGCCTTCGAAGTTGGCCTAGGTTCACCAGTTCAACAAGACTAATCTTTTCCCAGGGTGAGGAGGGGGACCCCCATACATTGAAATGAGTTTACTTTTTTGCCCCCAAACAGAAACTAGTCACCCCAGTCATAGATTAGTAAATGGCACCACAGTCATACTGGTGACATGTGATTTAGTCACAAAACATGAACCTGAAGGAGAAGTAAGTGAATAATTTGCTCATAAAAAAGTAGATCTTTATAGTTAATCCAAAAAGAAAGGGGAAACTTGAATAGATTTCAAAAACAGAGGGTATAAAATTATACCTGTATATGCATCCTACGCATAGAGGAATTAGAAAAATGTTCTTAGCCTTCTATCTGGTGGCTTTTTTTTTTCATAGAGAATAAAAGGAACACATTTCAGGAGAGCACACCGGAGGGTCCCTTCAGTGGGATGAAGTCAGCCTCCCACGGTTACCCTGCAGCAGCACGGCCACATTGCGTTGAGTACAGCCAGGGCCCTGGTTAGTGTCGTGCTGGGGAAGCAGCCTTGGACATGATGGGGGAGACAGACAACTGTGCTTCTAGACCTCGTGGAGTGCTCTACTTGGCATCAGGGTATATTTGCCCTTTGCAACCCAACAAGCATTACACAAAAGCTTGCATTTGCCTGTGTGTTTGAGACAGTCGCATGTATCCCAGCCTGTCCTCAGGTTGTGTAGTGGAAGATGACTTTGGACTTCTGACCCTCCTGTCACCATCTTCTGAGTGCTGGGAGTTACAGTGTGTTTCACCAGCCTGTTTTGTACAGTGCTGGGGATGGATCCCAGGGCTGCCTGCAAGCCAGGCAAGTGTTCTACCAACTTGTGTTTTAATTAAAGATGACCACCTTCCAGATACTCAAGCCCCTTCTGGGTTGCCACTTCTATCTGTTGGTGCTTAGACGGCTGGCCGGCCACTTACATCTATGGAGCAGCCCAGCAAGGAACCACGCTTCAAGGCCTTCTCCAGAATATCATAGAAGTCCTCTGGCGCTTCTTGGATTTGGAAGGTCTCAGCCACGCCCCCAGTGAAGTCTTCCATGGCCTCCACGGTGCTGCCCCCCTTCAGTGCCTCATAACTACCATTAAGCCTACAAAGACAGAAGAGCGGATTGGTTGAGGGGATGGAGAGACAGGAAGAGGGTTTTCTCAGCCCACAGAGCACAAGCCAGACTCCATGAGGAAGGGGAGTGGTACTAGCAAGCTGAGCAACTGAGGCTGACACCTCATGGGAATTGGCGTCTGAACACCACTCCTCTCGTCTTCCTGGTAAATGTGTTTTTATATGTTTAAACTGCTCAGTTTTTTTTTTTT
>CABHPH010076572.1:0-10855 GCA_902168325.1 Peromyscus nudipes
TTTATTATGTATACAGTGTTCTGCCTACTACATGCATGCTTGCAGGCCAGAAGAGGGCACCAGATCTCATTACAGACGGTTGTGAGCCACCATGTATGTGGTTGCTGGGAATTGAACTCAGGACCTCTGGAAGAACAGCCAGTGCTCTTAACCACTGAGCCATCTCTCCAGCCCCCACAATACAGTTCTTTCCTCAGGGGCCCTGGATTTCAGCTCCAGTGTCATGAGGCTGCAAGTCTGGACCACAGAGTCACTGTTTCTGTGGCAGACAACCTCAGGGGTCAGAGCTTCTTGAGGGATAGCCCCAAGGGATGCTAAGTGCTGACAGCAGCACCACAGGGACCATGTTCAAAGGTCTGGAGCCAGTGAAGGACAAAGCCCAAGACAGTGGAGCCTGGAGTTTTTCAGTGTGGACACAAGACAAAGGCTGTGTGTAAACGACTCAGGCCCAGTTCATTCCCTGGCCAGGCCCACCCGCAACCTGCTCTGGAAGTATTTGGAGATGAACACTCATCTGTTGTGCCTCCACACTGACCTCCAGGAAATCAGCCCATTCTCCTCCAGTTCACCATAAGCCTCAACATGCAGAGTAGGTGGTTCTGATGCATCAGGAGAACTAGTTTCCCCAAATTAAATCCTGAAGTTCTGTTTTGTTCTTTTCCCCTCAAACATTAGTTTCTAACATGAATTCTTCCACCAGCGCGAGGGAGGTGCGGAATGCTTACTGCGGTAGAATGCTCCTTCTTCTCATGGAGCCGGGCACTTCGACGCTCTTCTGAGTAGGCATGTTGTTTTAAAGCATTGAAAACATGGTTGGACAGCTTTAAATCCATTCCAATTCCATCTCCTACCTGAAAGCCGGGTGCAAACTGACAAAGACAGAAAAGCCAGCAGTTAAAGTTTTCCTGTGGGAAGTCAGTCTTGCAGAGTCAACAGACGACCTCCTGCACACACAGAAGCCACAGGCCCCGCAGGGGAGGGACATGGTTCCCTGACACAGAGGAGCACCCCAAAACAAACTGCCGCCCAAAGGAAGGTATACGCTACACAGAGAAACATCCCTTACCACATCCAAAGTGAGTGACCTAGCATTTGCTTTGTACCTTGTTCTGATGCCAAGGAACAAAGTTATATTATAAAGCCTCCACGGAGCCTTACCAAAGAACTATAACTTCATAATTATTTCTGAAGACTAAGTTGCTAAAGCAGACCATATCAATCACCTCCATGACAATTATGGAGCTGCACAGTCCACTTAGGTGGCCACCGTGTGGATATTTAAATTTGAGTTAATTAAAATTCAGTTCCTTAGTTGCACCAAGTGCTCAATAGCAAATACAGCCACCATGTCAGAAGACAGAAGACAGAGATAGGCACTCTGCTGTCACCACAGAGTTCTGCACAATAGCACTATTCCAGAGCCACAGAACATTTCCAGACAAGACATATCACAACCATACTGAATAAGATATTTACCGAACAAACATTTGTGCACTAAGGTCTGCACGTTTCTTACTGACCACAGTATTTATGAAAGAGAATACTTTTTAAAAAGATTTATTTAGGGGAGCGGGAGAAGAAGAGGGAGGTGGAACAGGGGTTGGTATGTAAAAGGAAAGAAATAAAAATTTTAAATTAAAAAAAAAAAATTTATTTATTTGAGACAGGAAAAATGGCTCCCCAGTTAAGAACACTTGCTGTTCTTCCAGAGGACCTGAGTCAGTTCCCAGCACCCATGTCAACAGGTTCACAACAATCTATAACTCCAGCTCCAGGGGATCTAGCACCCTCTTCTGGCCTCCACAGGTACCTGAATATCTCTCTCTCTCTCTCTCTCTCTCTCTCTCTCTCTCTCCCCCCCACCCCCTTACACACACACACACACACACACACACACACACACACACACACACACGCTAAAAACAACTTAAAAATTGTATGTGCATGCTTGTTTTGCCTGCATGTATATATGTGCACCACGTACACACCTCAAGCCCACAGAAGCCAGAAAGAACATCAGATCCTCCAGAACCAGAGTTGAGGATGGTTATGAGCCACCATGTGGGTGCTGGGAAACAAACCCAGTCTTCTGCAGGAGTACTCTTAGCTGCTGAGCTATCTCTCCATCTCCCAAGACATTTAGTTTCATTTTAAGGCGTATTCTTAACTGTGTGTGGGTAGGCATGCACACACACGTGAATGCCCATAGAGGCCAGAGGCATCAGAGCTCCTGGAGCTGGAGTTCATAGGCAGTTCTGAGCCACCTGATGTGGCTAAGAATCAAACTCAGGACCTCTGGAAGAACAAGTGCTCTTAACCACTGAGCCATCTCTCCAGCCCCTGAGAAATCATTTTTTAAATGGCATTTTATTTTTTTTTATTTTTTTATTTTTTTGGTTTTTTTTTTTATAGGGTTTCTCTGTGTAGCTTTGCGCCTTTCCTGGAACTCACTTGGTAGTCCAGGCTGGCCTCGAACTCACAGAGATCCGCCTGGCTCTGCCTCCCGAGTGCTGGGATTAAAGGCGTGCGCCACCAATGCCCGGCGGCATTTTATTTTTAATTTTAGAGGTAGTTCCACAAGCATGGTGCAGGGTGGGAGTGTAGCTCTGTGGCTTGCTCAGCGTGCACAAGACACTACAGCTGCGCACCAATACCACAAAGGCAAGACATCTAAAAAGTATACGCATTTCTTCCTTCTAGTTCTTGTCCCATCTCCATTGCTGCGTTCTGTAGAAATGCTATTTTGTAAAAAATAATGTACTAAGGACTAAGAATTCATTTATCCTTCTTTTTTTTAAAGACAAGGTCTAATGTAACCCTGGCTAGCCTTGAAATCACTATGTAGCCAAGGATACCCTTTAATTCCTTATCCTTTAGTCTCTACCTCCCAAGTGCTAGATTACAGGCATATGCTCAGCTTCCCTTCCTAACCTTAGAACCTTGTAAATCAAGAAAGTCTGAAGCATCCTCTAGGGCTGCACTTAAGGTACTCCCCATCATTTCAGTGACTGAGTTTTTCAGAGTTAAGCCGTCCTCTAGAGCATCTCTGCAGCCTGATGAGGTGAACACCAGCACAGAGGTGCAGGGGAACAAGAGTCTGAGGCCAGCCCGAACCTATGGAGTGAGACCCATATGAAACAGATAAAATAAACTTTTAGAAGTTTACTGTACTCTATCCAGAAGGCTGTTAATTGGGTTGCTTTTGTGTTTTAAGAAAGTATCCCTGGCTCACTGTGTAAACCACACATCTCTGCCTCCTAAGTGCTGGGTTAAAGGCGTGCTCCACCATACCTGGACTAGAATGCTGTTTTTAAAATATATTTAAACTCTTGGTTGGGAAATAACTCGTTCTGTAACTTACATTTTCCATTCTTGCTGTGTTCTTTCTCCCACATACCACTTCATCATGCTTAGTGGTGATGTCTTTTCCTTTTCCAATAAAGCCCTTTTTTGGAGTAGGAATTGGCTTTGCTAAAGGCAATTAAGAAAAGCCAAGAATATAAAAACAGCAAAGAGTAATAAAGTCTTGCATTCAGCACTGGAGAGACAATTGAATCTAACAGGGTGAATTATCAAATGAGATTCAAATGTAAACAAGTTCATTGGGACAATTACCTTCCTCTACCCTTCCCAATTACACCCCAGAAACAAACAGCACCTGGTCTGTAGGGGTCATCACGAGTGTCCTGCCAGTCAACCTCATCTTCAGAGCTGTCACTGTCTTCAAAAGGATGCACTTTTCGATAGTTTTCAAATGAAATGGAAACTTAAAAGGTAAAAATAGTTGACTGTTTATTTGGTAGTGTGTACAAGCATTTCCTACCATCCAATGGAAAGGTCACACAATAAGGCCACAGTACCTTTGCTATCACCATTGAACTTCTTTTCTTCACGCCTAAGCTGTGCATCATATTCTCTGTCAAATTCCATCTGTAGCATCTGAGCCAGCATTAGGTCACTGGAAGTGTCGACATTTTCTCCAGAAATGAATGGTCCTTCAGCAACACTATTCAAAATAAGGTGATACAGGCTGACCCGATGTGCTGTGCAAACAGCTACTGATGAGGAGAGTAGCAAGCGTCTCAGCAATGCTAAAATCACACTGAAGAAGGGTGAGACTCTACCAAACCATTTACCATCTCCTGGTCACTCAGCCAGCCTCAGACCCACGGCAACTCTCCGAGAGCCCCAGCTAAGTCAGAGAGATGGGAGAGCCCCCTAAGGGTCTATGGAAAATCCATACTGAGACCCAGAATGCTTTTCATCTGTGGTCTAACCATAGCAGAGAGAAAACTAAACCTCAGCAGTTCAACTGTCGCAATAATAGGAACAAAACCCATAGACACAGTGCTTTGTCTAAAATAATACAAACTCAGAATCTCTATCTGAATTGCTTGGGACCAAAAGTACTTATAATTTTGAAGTTTCCAGATTTTGGAATGATTTACATAGACTCAGCTAAGTATTCCTGATCCGGAAAATTCTAATCTGAAATATTGTAAAACCTGAAATTTTCTGAGTACTTTTTGAGTGTCCAGAGTTGTAGGGCTATTCCATCTGTACTGAGGCTCAGGCATTAAATTCAGTACAGTGCTCTTCCTTCTGCACGCATTCTTATTCATTTGTAATGACCGTGCCCAGGCAGACTTAAAGCTTTGGGTAAAGCAAGCGCTGAGGGTCACATACACAACTTCAGGGAAAGCGGCCGCTTCTTCTTCCAACTGCAGCTCTTTGGCCAACTCTTCACTCATCACCTCGGTCAGTGAGCAGGATACTGTGTTTTGAGGGGTAGCCCATGGGCACTATTTAAACAAAAGAGAAAAAACTTTATGATAAGGATTTAAAAACTCGAAAACAAGGTTATCTTTCGAGAATTAAGCTAGTTAAAATGACCAAAACGAGTAATTAGCTATTTACAAAATTCATCTTAAAAGGAAGCATCTCTCAGCACAAATCTTTTTTTTTTTTTAATTACATCTTCACTTATTTACTCTTGTGTTGCAAGCACCACAATGCAAGTGAGGTCAAAGGACAACTTGTGGGAGTAGATTCTCTCCTACCATGTGAGTTCTAGGGACTGGACTGAAACTGGATTGTCAGGGTGGTGGCAGGTGTCTTTACCCACTGAGCCATATGGCCAGTCCCCAACTCAAACCCTATTGAGGACACCCATAAACTTAAGCAGACACACCCACCTGTTTGGCAGGTGTGTTCTCAAGGTTGAAAAAGTACTAGGCATTATTACACAGCATCGCCCACCAGGCAAGGAGTTCTCAGCTTGGGCAGGCAGTTCTCATCAGACACCTTTCTGCTTATGATTTGGCTTCCCTAGTAGATGTTCTTATGGGATAGACTCTATCATCAGCCATAATGGTCCACTCCTGTAATTTTAGTGCCTAGGAGGCTGAAGGAAGAGGGCTGCTATGGGGCTGAAGCCAGCCCGAGTTACAAAGCAAGGCTATCTCAGAAAGGAAAAATGAATTACTTTCACCAACTAACACAATTCAAATCAACTAACACAATTCATACTCTCTCAATGGCACCACTGTCTCAGCTTTCTTGAAACACAGATTCTACATTGATTTCATATTTTCCTAAGACATCTAACTCATCATCTACTCCTTGTCTTGATTCCACTTTCCAAAATAGTGTTTTCATCAAATTACAGATTTTACTAGTTATATTCCCTTAATTAAACTTTTTGTTGCTTTTACTGCCTTAGCATAAAGTCTGAACTCATTCCTCAGTGAATGTCTACCTCAGAATTAATTAACAGTGATATCTCTATCAGCCACAGAACTATCAACCCAAGGTGAGGCGGCGAAAGTACATGCCATCTCTGAGACAACTGAGCAAGAACACCCACGTTTAGGGAGAGGGTCAGAACTGACTGATGTGGGTAGGCTGCCCGGGTGGAGCCTGGAGGTGGGCAACAATGACAACTATTTCATGCCCAAGGGAACCAGAGCAAGTTCTGTCTGGACTCAGCCTGAGACAGAGGGGTGCACATGGCCCCTTGCATACATTGACACCAGCCATTGTGGAGCTGGTCCATCCTCATGGAAGGCGCACCAAGAGAGAACAGAGACTCCCTGAAGGTTGACTGAAGTGCTCTGTAATGTGCAGAACATGGCTTCCACTGGCCTTCTGCTCCTCAACCTAGAAATGCTTGGTCTGGGGCAGGAGAGATGGCTTAGGGGTTAAGATCACTGGCTACTCTTCCAGAGGACCCAGGTTCAACTCCGAGCACCCACATGCCAATTCACAACTGTCTGTAACTCTAGTCCCAGGGGATTCAACACCTCCATACAGACACACATGCAGGAGAAACACCAATGCATGTGAAATAAAAATAAAGAAATTCTCAGTCTGATCAGTTCAAAGTCCAGGCTCCAAAAGCAGATGACAGTGTTCTCCCAGTCACGACTCTCACCACAACCAGACAATGACTAACAGGAAGTAGGAGAGCCACCTCCTGCCCCTTTGCTTTTGAAGTGGGGGAGACGGAATCCAAGATCTCACCATTCCGGGCAATTACTCCAGCAATAGCTACATTCACATCCCAACAGATAACATTTCAGTATTCCCTATACTTAAGTCACTTAGCTAACTAGGAATATACAACAGATCAAGATTATTGAAGTCTTGTCACCCTGGACAAGTCCCACTCAGTACTGGTGGCCCCTCCCAGCACTTCTCACCCGCCCCTACCCTAAAGCTCTTCAGCCCAGGGGCTGGGCTTTCCTCCCCCAGCTTCTGAGTCCTCTAGAGCCCAGCCATTTCGGCCATGTGCTGTTGGTCTCTGGGTCTGCCTGCCCTCTCCATTCTCTTGCCCCTTCCTCTTCCCCTCCCACCACCTCCTCTCACGCCTGGTTCAGTCTGGACCCTTCCAGATGCCTCTGGCTGTTCTCTCCCTCAGATCTACAGTAAACCCTTCTCCTCCACCGTGCCTTGGAGCATCATTCCCTCATTTTCCTTCAGATCTCTGTTTTGTAACTCTGGCTATCCTGAAACTCTCTATGTAGAGCAGCCTCTGCTCTCAAGTGCTGGGATTAAAGGCATGAGCTGTAGGTAGAGTACCCGAGATACCATCGCCATTTTAAAGGCGCAGAAACGGAAACAAAGGCAGGCTCCTTTGTTGCAGAATCATCACTAAGTTCATCACCAGCCAGGACGGAGTGAGCGCCCCTTGAGGGGAGGAGCACTCTCACCCTTAGGACCCAGCACACAGCTTCAGACACAGAAACGTTCAAGTGCTTATTGAATGATACATGCCGCAGGAAACAATGAAAAGATGACCAAATGCAGTCCAAAGTGGCAGGGTCTTGTGCCTTTCAGCATCTCAAACTGATCTTCAGTCCCTGCCTCCACCTTGCGTGCCTATTTCTGAGGGTCATGGTCTACTGTCACCTGCCACCAGGGTCTAAAAGACATTAAATACAAACTATTAGCTGACAAACTTCTCAGACAGTAATTTCGTTAACTTGAAGTGGCGATTTCTCTATTCCCAAAACCACAGACCACAGATATAACAGTACACAGGAGCTGCCCACTCACAATGACTTTGTCCTTTGTCACACTTATACTTCCCCTCTTTGCCAACCATTCCAACTGGGCCACCTCACACTGAGGCAACTTCCTCAGGTTAGCTAGGTAAGTCACAATTTCAGACTCCCACAGTTTGAAATCAAACTGAAATATTTAAAAGTAGCTAGTAAAAGTCTTCCACAAAATTCTCCTAGGCTCTGTGAGGGCCAGCTTTGGGAAAGGGAACACTCTACAAATGGCTTATGCTGCTGAAAGGGGCTTGGAAAATGTACTGGAGGCTTCTCTTATGCACTGGCACCAGGGACATATAGTGGAGAGTCTGCTGTCAGTTTCTTGTGAGTCTACAGGAAATCAAACTCTTTACTGAGTAATTAAGAAGTGAGATGGCTCAGCTAACAGACACAGGGAGAGCAAGTATGACAACCTAAGTTGTTCAGTCCCCAGAATCAGCTCCACAAAGTTGTCTTCTGATACCCGCATGCACATCATGGCACATGTGCACTGCTCCAAATACACACATCATATATACACAACAATAATGCAAGTTTTAAATTTTAAAGTAGCAATAAACCTAAAGCAACAGGAACTCTCAGACTCCTACCTCATCAGTCATTCTTACAGTTCTGATCATCAGTACATCTACTCATAACATCGAGCTCATCTGAGAAATAGCACACAATCATTTCTGAGTGCTCAATTGTGACTGTCAACATAATCAGATTAAGAAATGCCTAGATTCAAATCTCTCCTCAGGGTGTGTCTGTGAGGATCCTTCCAGAGACAATTAGACCATACGGGTTCTTTCTGCTCTCCTTCCTGGTCACCTGGCCATCACAAGAACAACAGCCCTGACTTCCATGACATGCTATGGCCCAGAAACATGGCAGCCATGGTCTGCATCCTCTGAAACCATGAGTTGAAATCTCTCACCTTTTAAACGGTTCTCACCGGTGTTTGGCTCCAGCTCCATAAACCTAACTAACAATGTATCTGACAGCCCGATAGCCAGCTTCCTAAATCCTTCCCGCTGAGACTTTTCCATCCTCTAATCTGGTCAAGATCCACCTCTGAAGTCTGCTCTTCAAGGTTCTTGACTATGGCACATTCACTAGTCTCTGGCCAGCTGCAGACTGAAGGGAACTCGGTCTTTCCTTTCAGCTCCAATAATGTGACTCTCCCTAGCTGCTCAGCCCACTTTATAGACTTCAAGAAAATCACAAGCCACAGGAGGATCCCTTTCTAACCACACAATCCAGGGCACATGTTTGAGTCGAATGTCTGGGAAAAGTGATCTGGGTTCTCCCTGTGGGTCACATTTGTCACAGTATAACTTTTTTGAAGACAGAGTATACATGGCTGTCTTGAACTCCACCCCTCGGTCCTCCTGCCTCGGCTTCCATAGAGCTGGGATTACAGGTGTGCACCATCAGGTACAGCTAGTGAACCAATACTGACTTTGTACTTTGTGAGACAGGAGCTCCTCACTAGACAGCCCAGGCTGGCTTTGAACTCCTGATTTTCTTGCACTTAGCCTTGGGACTACAGGCACACACTACAATGCCTGGCACTTCCTTAGTTCCCCCAGTGCCTTTTTTCTACTGTAGAAGAACATCCAGGATACCACATTAGGTTTGTCACGTCTCCTCAGGCTCCTCTTGGTTTTAGGTTTCTCAGACTCTTGGTGGCTGCCATGGAAGTCCCATGGACTCATTTCTACAACCCCCTCTCAGAGCTAGACACTTCCTCACTTCTGCCTCTCATTCCATAGCGCCCCGCCCTTGCTTCTTGGGCTGTAAAGAAGTGTGGTATTCTGTCACTGGTACCGGGGAGAGCAGGTCACTGGGGCCCTATCAGAAGAACTGTGAGGTCAAGACTTTCTCAACACTACTAAGATATGCTTTGTCTTTCTAATTCTCATTCTCTCAACCATAATAGTTTTCCAGGGTCTACATCAGAACTGATGACATCATCATTCCGCTGGCTGACTGAATGTATGCTTGCACATCCATGCTTTTCAAAATTTTCTATGGTAGCAAATTTAGGCTATAAATGTGCATCTTTATTAGAGTTAGAGGCTAACTCTATTTTATTCCTCTGTACTGTGTCCCACTGTCCATCTCCAATTATATTTGCTACAGCTGTGTATCTGTGGGATGGATTTTCCCCATATAATTCAATCCAAAAACATACAACAAATAAATATAAGAACAAACTACCTTCTATTAAACTAAACATTAGTGATTTTTTAAAATGTAAAACAAAGCCAGGTGGCAGTGGCCCATGCCTTTAATTCCAGAACTTGGGAGACAGAGGTAGGTAGAGTTTGAGGCCAACCTGGTCTACAAAGCAAGTTCCAGGGTAGCCAAGGCTACACAGAGAAACCCTGTCTTGAAAAAACAAAAACAAACAAACAAACAAAAAAGTAAAACAATACTATTCTCAAGTCTCTTCCTCCTTAGGCACTCACTCACTTTGGTTTTCCATGGTTAGAAAAGGAAATGGTTAAATGATGACATAGGCCTGGTTTTGGTAGTCTGTCTATCCAACAAACTACCAATAAACTCCAGGAACATATTTTTTGCTAAATGATGAAAATGAGATTTCATAGTTCTGATGATATACACTTAGATGAGAAGGTGATGGGCATCATTTATCCACTATTATTTATTTAGGAAGTGAAACATTTCAATGTTTTCATTGAACTTTTCCTACAAGCTCTGGGAGGGTTTAACTGGGGAAATCGAAAGACTCTGGCCTGTATTTTTATGGTCTCTGTCTAATTTTGTCCTTTTCTTTCTGTTAGTCTTGACCTCGTCAACAAGATCAGCATCTCACAAGTGGGTAAAATGATATGAAGATTAACCACATTTACCAATAGATATTTGACTCTTCCTACAGGTTTATAAACTTATAAAATCAACTTTTTAGAAACTTTACAGTTGAGCCGGGTGATGGTGACACATGCCTTTAATCCCAGCACTCAGGGATTAAATACGTGAATTAATAACTATTATGAGGTTTACAAGGCTGGAGCCCCTTCAGGACCTTACAGTTGAGGAATACAAACCCCAAACGGAGCACTCTTGCTCTCAGCAAGTGTCTGCGGTCTCTTCATCCTAGGCAATGAAATACTCAGCATCTTTTCATCCTAACCGATGCAACACGAAGAAGAGCAGGCTCAAAATCAGACGTGGACAGAAAAGAATCTTAGTTTGCCATTCGAGCGGTACGGGGAAGCCACGCCTATGGCAGATCATGGAAATTCATAACCATTTTACAGTCTTACGGCACTTGAGTAATATTAGCT
>CABHPH010076574.1:0-25316 GCA_902168325.1 Peromyscus nudipes
ACAGCAGGCTAGCTGAGAGCAGCAGCCCTGTTCTGCTAATCGAAGACTCATTTGTTCCCCCATTGTTCAGCTACCTCCAAATCAGGGCTCAGGTCGATGGCTCCCATCTTGAGCCCCCAAGGCACAGAGGGATCCTCTCTGCATTTACTCTCCTATAGGTCAGGGTGGAGGCTCGGGGGCCATCCCCTGGAAGGACAGGAAGAGGAAGGCAAGGGGATGCTCAGAGTCCTGGACGTCTGGCCAAGCACCCACAGAGAACAGACAAACTGCTCCTGGATGTATGTAATAAAAGTCGAGACTTCTTAGCGTCTTTCTGTCGGCAACAGGATTAGGAAATAAAACACATCGCAAACACACGGAGGCATCTGCCCGTGCCTTGTGAATAGTGCGCTCTGGTTTTGTTTGCCTAGCATGGCTTTCCATTGGCAGCATCACTTGGCAAGACAGCAAGCTGTCTCCTCCCCACTTTCAGAAGGAAGAAAGGGCTGGGGGCTGGGGGCATACTTATTAAACTGTCACCAGTCCTTCCTTCTGAGCCCCAGTTCAAGCTGGCCATCACGGCTGCCACCTTCATAATCTCACGTCCTCATGGGGCAGGCACGGTGGGGACCACCTCATTTCTTTTTTTTTTTTTTTTTAAGATTTATTTTTTTATTTATTATGTATACAGCATGTATGACCAGAAGAGGGCACCAGGTCTCATTATAGATGGTTGTGAGCCACCATGTGGTTGCTGGGAATTGAACTCAGGACTTCTGGAAGAGCAGTCAGTGCTCTTAACCTCTGAGCCATCTCTCCAGCCCCCCACCTCATTTCTTAAATGGGGAAATTTAAGCCCTGTTTCAGTTTCTACAGTGGGGCCCCTTCTCCAGGGGGTGATAGCCAGAGCTGGGGAAAGGCCCTACGTGCAGCAGATACAACTAATGCCATATGCCTTCACACAGCTGAATCACATCACCTTTAACACAAGTTGAAAACAGCCCTGCCCAAGAAGATATTCCTAAAGGTGCTCTGCATACGACTGCAGAGTCTGCCACGCGGAGTCTCATTCATCACTCCACAGACCGGACACCACAGTCAAGAGATCTCGGTGACTCGGAGAGGCAGCCGTGGAGGGCCACAGATACAAGTCCAACGCACAGGCCTCTCGTGTCTCTTCGTTTTCCATCACTAAATATAATCATGTGTTGAAAACAGCTCTGCAGAGACAGTAACTACAAATGCAAAAAACTACATTTACGAAAACACAGAACCAGATACACCCAAGTGTTTGGAACCAGGTACCACTGACGCCTTTCTCAAGAACATCCAATTAACTGCTAAATCTCTTTTTTTTCCTTATTTGCAACTTAGTAAAAATATTTTTGTTTAAAAAAACAAATTTGTCTCCTGTTTGCAAAACACATTCAAAGTGAAACTCAATCTCATTCCCCCTGTTCTCTCTCCTACATCTGTCTCTGATGAATGCCCACGTGCACTCTAGTGTGTTCACGCGCGCGCACATACATGCACACACGCAGGCATGGACGGCTAAACCTCTGTATTTCACCCTAGGAAAGCAGTCCAAGGACTGCCTTCTCTACCACACTGGTGTTGAAGCATTCCTTAGGAATAACAGGCTGCAAGCCTGGCACGGTGACGAGGCTCATCTGTGGGCAGGCTTCACCACAGCCCCAAAGCACTATTTCCAAAATACTGATCAGGCAGTGAAGTCTTAACTAAAAATGTGCAGACCCAGGATTAGAAGTCGTCCCTGTCCGGCTACTCCCCTAAGTCATGCTCTGTTGGATCTGCTGTGCTGCAGATCTCCATTCCTAGACAGCAGCCTTGTTTAAAGGAGCAGGCCCCAGTACCGTCAAGAGGCTCTCCACGCTGGAGCAGGGGGATGTATGTATTCATTCCAAAGTGTCACCGGCTGGATGGTTTAAACCACAGAAATCCCCCATTCTACAGTTGCGGCTCCTCCTGAGGCTCCGCTCCGGGCCTCTTGTTGTTTCTCTGGTGGCTAGCGGACAATCCTTGGCCTTTCCTTTTCTTGACAGAAGCCAAGTCCTGACCTCTGCCTTCATGTTCATGTGGCATCTCCCCACCTGAGCGTCTGTCCCAATTTCCTCTTTCTACAAAGGCAACAGCCATGTTGGTTCAGAATCTGCCACTGATCTCACCTCAACCAATGACAGTCAATGGTCCTATCCCCCAATAAAGCCACACTCTGAGGTAGGACATTACCACATAAGTTATTAGGAGATGAGAGAGGCAGAGAAAGGGGAGAGAGAGAGGAAGAGGGGGAGAGAGGAAGAGAGAGAAATGGAAGGATCTCCCAGGGCAGATGTTGGATGGTCTCGGCACTTTCTATAAAGGGCACAACTGTCATGGAGAATGTGTCTCGATTAGGTAAAGAGACATACTAGTAGTGACCACTTTGGATATAGCGTACCATCCCCACCCCACTCTTCTACCACCTCTGCTGCTGACTTCGTGATACATTTTTCTCAAATCTACCATCTTCAGGCTGCTAAGGTTGACAGACAAGGCTAATCTATGCTGTCTCCAGAGAGCTCTGGAGCCGTATTCTATCAGTTACAACAGAACAGAATTTTCCAAAATACAGACTCAGTTTAAAGTAGAAGGGGAGTGCCTTCCTATACGCTTCCTGAGGGAGATGTGTAAATATAGCCGTTATTTACTCACCTACTCATGTATGTTTGTTCAAACAGAGCATGCCTGCTGCACATGCAGAGAAACCACTGTGACTGGCTAGAAATATCTTAGGAACCGAGTTCTTCCTCAATGTACTTGGCGTTACAGTTGCTACAAACGTACTTTGCAAATGACTTGGTGTTAAGATTAATCCAAAATCAGTACACTAGCTCAGCTGCTGTGAGGAAAGAATCATTGTGATTGTTCTTAAAACCTGCAAGACCTTTTCTAACCGAGCAGAGGATGGAAGCAAGGCTCAGTGGAATCTAGGGTACAGCCTGGCATAAGGCTTCTGTGATCTATACCATATATATATATAGTATATATATACTATATATACTATATGATACTATAGCTGAGCACTGGGCAAACATGTGGTGAGGCTAACTGGATACTTTAGGGTTTCCAGCCTTGGATCATTAGCCCACATTAACCCATTCTGTTCACTCCTGAGCAAGACAAAGCCAGGCCACCAAGCCCACCCACTTGCCAGGAAAACACACACGCACACGCACACATGCACCTCAGTTCTGTTAATCAGATCATGGGTTTTGGAGTCTGATCCATCATCCTGGAAAAGGACTGGTCCTCTTTGAGCCTGCTTCCTATAAGATGGGAACATCTGGGAGCTGCTGAGCTACAGCATATGGGGCCTGGCTAGAGCTGGTTCTTGGTAGATGAAGCTTTCTGAGATGTCTCTCTTTCCATAGTAAGGATGGAAGCCTTTCAAGAAAACCCCAGCCTGATAGACACACAGGATTTAAATGGTGGTGAATCTGCAGTCAGGGCTCTGACAACCCCAACTTCTGGTTCCATCTCTGACAAGTATGTAGGAAGGCTATGTAATTCTTCCTGGAATGGCTGGTGTGCTGAGGGGCATTTATACTTGCTATGTGCCAGGATCTGTTCAGAGGATTTTACATGTTTTAAATAGTCTAATTTTTACTATAGCTCTATGAGATGGTACCATCCTTATTCCTTCCTAACAGATGTGGAAACTGAGAAACAAAGAAGTTAGATGGCCTGCTAAAATCTCAGAGTTATATGGTAGTCGAGTGAAGACCCAAGGTAAGGCTGTGTGGACCCAGTACTCACGGTTTTATCCACACTACTGTGATGGCTCCATTTGTAAAACTCGTCTTTCTTAAACTGGTTTGGGACTAAACACACACATACACACACTTATCTTTTATGTTTTCTGCTTCTCTTTTTAGTCATTTACTCAATATACAGACCTAGAGTTTGCCTGGGAGGGAAACCTGCACTATATTCCCAAGACTTAGTGAAAAGGTAGAAAGGGTCTGACTACAGGAAGGGATGCGAAGATGCCCAGTACACTCAGATAGGACGCGAGGAGCCAGGCAGTCCTGAACGCACTCTGAGCTGGCTGTGAAGGACAGCGATCAGCCAGTAAGAAACCTCCGTGGCAAGAATAACACACAAAGACAGCACAGTGGACACTGGGCACAGCCTTTGGGAGCAGTGAGCATTTGTCCAACCTGGCTCCAGAGTGCGGAGTGTATGCCAGGCCATGAGGCCCTGAGTGCCAGACCCAAGGGAGTGAAATTCCATGAGCACTCCAAGATTCAACTAACGGAGTGAGATAAAAATCTTCTGGTGAACTATCTCTGCATTCTGCGCCGCAATGGTGGCAGCTTACTCTGAAACGCTACCCAGTCCACGCCTCTCAAGGACAGCTTCATAGAGCGCCACCTTCTCTCTCTGCCAGTGGGCTCCAGAATCTAGCTGGCCAGAATGGTATTCCCTAAAACGGAGCCACATTTGTGCACCCACAGTGGAGAGCCTGAGGTCTGAAGGATGCCCACTACCTGGAGAGCTGGGAGAGATTGCCAAGTCTCCTCACATACTCAAGATTCTTCCACATCCTCCTGACATAAACACGTCATCTGGGGCATCTGTTCTGCAGCTCTGACCAGGGTCTGAGGACAAGGAGGAGACTCTGATGGGGGGTAATCAGCAGTGGACTGCCCAAGGCACGGGGTCTCCACTGACTTCTACCTCCTTCCCTATTTCAAAACCAACTCGCCCCAGGCTCTCCTTTCCCTACCCAGACTGCTGACTAGCTGAAACCCTTTCCTGGGGTCCCACAAGACTCACATCATCATCAATTCTCTAGCACTTGAAATGCATTTGTCCCCCAAAGCCCATGTAGTACGCAATCATGTCTGAAGCAGCAAACACTTCCTGTTAATTCCAGTGCCGGGAGAACTTCGCATGCTCAATATTGAAGACCAGAGCTGGACCCAAGTCTCAGTGAGCTCAAACAAATGGCATAGGCCCTTAAGCCAGAGCAGTACAGAACCTCTGCCGGGTTGTCACTATACATAACGGTGTGCGTGTGTCTGTACATACATACATACATACATACATACATACACACACACACACACACTTTGTACAGGTGCTATACTACAGCAGTGTAGACCATCTGCCAGGTCTGTCACTGCACAAGATAAAGGGGTGTGTGTGTGTGTCTGTACATACATACATACATACATACATAAATATAATCCGTACAGGCGCTATACTACAGCAGTGTAGACTGTCTGCTGGGTCTGTCACTGCACAAGATAAAGGTGTGTGTGTGTGTGTGTGTACACATACATACATACATACATGCATACAAATATAATCCATACAGGCGCTATACTACAGCAGTGTAGACTGTCTGCTGGTTTGTCACTGCACAGTCAAGATGAACTGAGTAAAAGCAGGGGCTGCTTCTAAAGTCCCCCAGGAAGGCAGCAGCACTGTGAGATCTTAGAAGCAGGCAGGAGGGGCAGTGTGGTCCCCTTGCTGCTACAGTGGGGGCTGATGCCTGCAGAAGACAAGCCAGTTCTGGGAAGAGACCAGGGCTTCCCTTGGAGTCTACGGTAACCTCCTTGGGCTGGAGGGAGGCTGAATTTTGGAAAGTCAAGGCAGGATGCTGCACCCATTTCTAACTGTCAAAATTCTACTCAGCTGAGGTGTGTAATTAGCTTCTTTCTTCTTCCATCATCCTAGTGAAAACCTTGAATGGGGATATGTACACTGTCTGGACTTCTGGGCAGCTGCAGCTCTGGCTGTGGGCCAAGTTCTAGTCAGAAATCAGATGTGGTGTACAAGGTGGGAATGCAGCTTCTGTCTGTCAAGACCAGTCATGGCCTCCCTGAACCTAGAGTTCATGCTGTAGCTCCTCGGCTATTAGAAAAATAGGGTGGCCACAGCGGCCTCTTATCTAAATGCCTTAACCGCTGGACCTCAAGTTAGAGGCCACCCTCGAGCTGTGAGGCTGGCAGCAGCTGCTTCTGCACAGTGTGGAAGTCATCCAGAAGACCAGCCAGGAATCCTTGGTTAACCCTGCAGACAGCATGGTAAACACCCAATTCCCAGGATTAAACTCCCCTTTAACATACCTGGGTCTTTTCTCTTTCCTACAGTGGTCCCTGGATGATAAATCATGCCAGATAAGACAGACTTCTCAAAGGCCATGGTAGCCATGGTACAAAGATGTTTGGGAACACTGCTATTTAAAGGAGAAGCAGAAGATTCATTTGTCAAGAGTAAAACTGTAGCTTCCTCACATACTTTTTTGGAAGATGGCCCTGTAGATTCTCATCTGAGAACTAAGACAATCAAGCTCAAGGTTGAGGAGGGATGCTGTCTGTACAGGTCAACCAGGTCAATGCCAGCGCAGGACTCTTACCTAGAGGGTGAGCAATAGTATTTAGTCAGAGGGAAGGCAGATCTGATAGGAAGAGTTCAATGGGAAACTAGTGATGTCAAAGCTGCTTCCAGCATCTAGAAAGATCGAGGACAGGTTAACAGTGTTGGCAATGAAGAAGAGTGCAGGGGACTGAGTATCAGGGTGGCCCAACACCCAGTATTGCAATGTATGGCAGTGGTGGCTGGGGCAGCTCATTCATTAGCTTGGACTTGGCAGGACTGCATGGCTCAGCCACAGGGAAAAGCAACTGGATTTGGGTATAATGACTTTTCTTAAACTCGTGTATCCCTGCCACTCAAGGGAGAGGGTGATATAATCCATCAGGTCTGTGCTCACTAATCACCTCGGAGCCCACTAAACTGTAGGCTCTGAATCAGCAGTTATGGGGAGGGCTGAGAGTCTGTTTCTGCTCTCCAGCCCATACCTTGAACAGCAAGCTTGTAAACTCCATGCATATCAGTTAAAACATCAAGTGTCTGTTTCTTTTTCTTTCTTTCTTTTTTTTTTTTTGTGAGACAGTGTTTCTCTGTGTTGCTTTGGAGCCTGTCCTAGAACTCGATCTGTAGACCAGGCTGGCCTTGAACTCACAGAGATCTACCTGCCTCTGCCTTCCAAGTGCTTGGATTAAAAGCATGCGACACCACCGCTTGGCCAAGTGTCTCCTTACTTCACAGCAGCATGTGGTAGTGGAACTTGTCCGAGGCCACACAAAAGAGAAATGGCAGGAACTAACAGCAGGCCCACCTATCGGCTCGCTTCTGTTCCTAACTTAATTTTCCGCTGTCCTTCCCTTTAGAAGGACATGGTATGACTCCCTGTTTTTTGTGGCCTCTAAAAACTGCTGAAGGGAAAGAGAAGGGGCAGTTTTGAGAGCTGTAGCCACTACATCCAGCTAAAGGCTGTGGAGGTAACACATCTGTACATACCCTGGCCCCACGGTTTCTCACTTCAGGAACACTGGGAGGGGAACAGAAAGAACATAACAGGCGATTCGTGGAAAAGCAATTCAAACTGCTGACTGTCTTAGGAAAGGACGCTGAGACTCACTGGAGTAAGAGATGTGGAAATCCACAGAGCAATGAGGTACCACTACCCACACGTCAGGCCAGCACTAAGCAGAACATGACAGCTGAGTTAGAGTGGGCAGGAAAGAGGTGCATAGACTGCTAATGGAAATTAAAACTAATGTGGTCTATGGGACGAACAATCTGGAACCATCTATCAAAATTATAAATACACCTACCCTTAAGCTCAATATCCCTACTCTTTGGAATTTGCCTCTGGGAAATAAAAACAGTAATTCGCAAAGACACACAAACACATTTATAAATAATGACATTACTTATAAATTAAATAAAAAACCGGAGGCAAAGTGAATGCTCACGGAAATAAGAATGACTGAATAAAATATAGGCTACCATACTGTAGAATAAATAAGAATGAAATACGAGGTGTACCAGCTAACTCCAGAGATGTTTTATGAAGTATTGATGAGCCAGAAAAGCAACACTCAGGGAGGGTGATTAATGGGACTCCAGCTGTGTTATTTAAGGGAGCTTGCACATGTATGTTGTGTGTATTTAAATGACTACAACTGTAGATGGTTTTTATAAGCAAAAATAAATGTGTAGAGGATTCTGAGTTATTACAATGAGTTATGTGGAAGGGAAGAGGAGAAGGGGGTTACAGGAAACATGGAACTAAGGCATCTCCTCGCCCACCCCCTTCGCTCCATTCACAAAGGCAATTGCTCTCTGCCAACTGTTTCCACTGTCTGCAAGGTTCTCTTGAATCTAGACAGGAGATGTCATCCATGCTACCTTCTCTCCTCTCTCATAGGACCATCTGGAAGGAACAGCCACAGCCCTGACAGACCAGATGTGCTCAGTCAGCAGTTCCCCTCCAACAGCAACTACGATGGGCTGTACTCCTACGTCAGCACCATCTGAACGTGGAGAAACACTGAGGTCCAAACCAGCAGAAACGGGGCGGGGGGGGGGGGGGGGGGCGCTGCCTTCTTCCTCTCTGAGGTTTGGGCTGGGCTCAGTTCTCATTGTTAAAGGCCATAGGGAAGGGTTCTAATTAGAGGCCTCAGCACATAAAGATGGCCACCCAGGGCCACAGTGCTCAGGGAGATGCTCTCTAGGCCCTGTGCCACAGTTTTCTAAGAGTAACACGGAGAAATTTCTGTGGGAGTAGTTCCCTCTGATCTGGACAACACATCTATTTTCTGAGAACTATGCCTTCAAGAGAGTTCCTTCTCCTGCTGCTGAATTGCCCTCCTCAGGTATCTACTCTGCTCCAGCCTGCACCACCTGCACCACGATCACTGGGAAAATGTGCGCTCTCTCTCCCACTGGACACAGAGATGCTACCCTGGCTTTCTCATCTTAGCTCAACAGCCCCACTCTTCCTGTGGGCAGCTGCTGGGCACCACCTCCTGCATCTCCTGGTGCCAGGGCAGCTGCTGGTCCTCAGAAACAGCAGTTTGGACAGGATACAGGCAAACGCCCCAAGGAACACTGGTGTTACCTCCAAGAGTGTGCAGGAGACATGGTATAGTGTGGGATGGGGGTGGAGGCAGCCTGAAGGTTCTTCTGAAACCTCAAGGGGAAATGTCATCCTCTAAAGAAAGCCGACTGCCCCTCCACTGCTGTCACAGAACATGGGTGGGCACAACTGCATTCATCCTGGGCTCCTTCCCACCCTTCTCTGGCACCAAGACCCAAGGTTGTTTTCGCCCCAACACAGACCTTCCTGGAGAAATATTAATGCTTTAGGCTCCAGGCCATACCATTGCAACATCACTGAGCCTGCACAGCCTTGACTTGGGCAGGGAAGATGACCAGATGCAAGCATGTTGTCCTCCAGAAGACAAGCGGAACACAGCTTCCTCATGATCACTGCTGGGGGGCTGCGGGCTGGCGCCCACCACTGGGCAGGCTAGCACCTTCACAGACTGGCCTAGGCCTCCAGGGAGAAAGGAAAGTCAGGAACCGTGGACTTAAACCTCTGCTCTCAGGATTCAAGAGGCTGGGCCTGGAGGCGTTCCTAGAGAAAGCTTTCATGGACAAAGACAACGGCGGGTCCCTGGTGGGTCCCAAAGAGGTGGGGTGAGGTTTCTAGTCTCAATGCCCACAGTTCAGTGGCTTCTGAGGAGTGCCGCACTTCTTCAAGGCTCTGCTGACAGCCGCACACCAGTTCCCAGCTCGCAGCCTCAGATTTGTTTTGATAAAATGGAGACATGATCCAGCAAGGAGAACCACCCCGTCACTAGGAGAATCGTAATTTCTCTCTAAGTATGACCTCCTTACTTCTGCTGAGCACAGACAATTAAAGGTGTCTTGTAAGAGCTGGGTGGCTCGACTCAAGCAGCCGCCGGCTGGGCAATGGCACTGACTGCTTTCTAGTGACCGATCAAAGGAATAAGCTAGAAACCGCGGGAGGTTTGCAGGCTTAGGGGCTACACCAGCTCCAGCCCCTCCAGCGGGGAGACGCCCGCCCGGCACTGGGGAGACAGGCAGTGTCGTCCCTCGTCCCTCGCTGCATTTCAGCTGGACCCCATGGAGCAGAGTCCAGAGCAGACCTCAAAGGAACAATGCTGAGTCTCAGAATGTCTCTTTTGTTCCACACAGCACAGAATTCACAAACATGTTTCCACTATCCCGTGTTTTCCTAGCTGTTTGTTCTTTTCTCAAAGGTCCTAAGATCACAAGGAGGCATCCAAGAACAATACTGGGGAGCTTGCTCTGCAGTTACAGCAGCAAGGCAGGGGGTTCCAGCTGAAGGAGGGAAGGGACAGGGGGGGCCATCGGCTGCCAGCTGGCTGCTTAGGGACAAGTGTGGCAGCAGGCTTTGTCCCTGGACCTCGGGACCTCAGGGTGGGAAGTTCCTGCTGGGCAGCTGAGGATTCCTGCTGGGTGACTGGGGCACTGGCAGCTTCTCTGGGCTCATGTTCCAGTCAACACTCACATGGTCAGCCTCTCTCCCCTTTCTGAAAAGTTTAGATTTCTAAGGCAAACAGCAAGGCCCCAAGGACGGGATGATCTGCTCATAGGAAGACAGAGCCACGGTCCAGCAAGGGTCAGTCCCATCTTCCTAGGGAATTTTTCTCCCAACACCTGCACCTCTCTGCTGCTCCAGGGCCTCTAACCAGCCAGAGAAAAGCCTGGTTAGGAGTCTTGGCCCTGCTTGGAGTCCTGGCTCTACCTCATCAGGCACTTGGGCTGGCTTTAGGTGTGTGTATGAACAACCCGTCTTTATCTTCTCATCAGGAAAATGGGGCAATGTAAACATCAAACCTATACTAATGGTGAAGATCACGTGACACTGCACATGACGTGCTGAGCATGGCACCTGGCACATAGGGAGCACCTGATAATGCTACACATGCTCCCAACACCTGCCTTGCTGGGCCCAGTCCCTGTGAGAGCAAACCCTCAGTACCTACTGCAGTGTTCTTCCTGCAGGCTCCCTCAGGTTCAGATCCCTTGTCTAGGCTCTGGGCGCTGGGGGCAGGGTGAGGCCAGCTCTGGACAGTGGTTGCGCTAGAACATGGAGGGTTAAGGCCTTGACCGGCACAGCTCCCGCATGCTACCCCATCGAAGCTCCACGGAGCTTCAGTCCCAGGACTCACTTCCCTGATGCATACACAGTCAGGCTCTGCATGCTCCCACTCTGCGAGGTTTTCTGGCAGGTGCAGGAGGCTAGGTTACAGGTGTAGGGCCTGTGAGCTGTGTCCACTGTTGCTGCCTTAGCTTTGAGCCGCTCCTCTGGGGTCTAAATGGGGCCTAGAGCCCACTCCCGGCTCAGGCCACCTGTGCTTCCGTATTTATTTGTTAGTTCATTAATCCGTTCATTCATTAGGTAGGCGTGTGGGTGAAGCTGTGTCACAGCATGTGTCTAGTGGTCAAAGAACATTTGCAAGAGCCGGTTTTATCCTTCCACCACATGGTCCAGGAATTGAGCTTAAGCTGTCCGTCAGGCTTGGCAGTGGGTACCTCTGCCCACTGAGCCATCTCACTGGCCCCTCCTCCCTGCACCTCCAGACTGCTTTACACAAGAAGCTTTACCGAGCCACTGAGGGTCTCCACTGCTAGGTCCTGAACTGGTCCCATGTGTCTTCTTTACCAGAGGATGTGGCCTTCCCTTTACAGTACCACCTGGCCCTGTGGGCTACATCTGCCTAAGCCTTATGGACAGAACTATAGCCAAGTACCACCCAAGCTCAAAATTCAAAGAAAGGCCTACAGGTTCTGCCTAATCGGAACCAGAGAGGCCTAAATCTCTACATCCAGGGTGGTGGAGAACATGCCACAATCCTGACCGACTCTGACTCCACCATGTGCCTTGGCAGAGTGTGTTGGTTTTCACACCTCCAGACTGTTAGGAGACAGCCACCCTGAGCAGTCAGCTCACTTTCCCATTCCACCTGCCTCTACACCCCACTGTGAAGTCCCTGCAGAGCTCCTCAGAGTCCAAAGTGAAGCTTCCTCTGAACTCCTTTACCTCTCAGGCGTGCAGCTAAGAATTCATCCCGTCCCAAAGAACACACCAAACAGAAACAGTGGAGGGCCTGTAGCTGAGTCAGGTCAGTGGGGAGAAGAGGGTTGCTCCATGACAGTCTGCTGTCAACCGGACCTCTGATGCTGTGCAGGTGGTTACCCTCTCTAGGCTTGAATGCACTCAATCAATAGAGAGTGATAATCAAAGGTGTTGTCCAGTCCTGGAGGCTGGCAAGTCCCAGATCAGGGCACTGGTGGCCTCAGTGTCTGGTGAGGGCTCCTTGCTAGTTCACAGACAACTGTTCTTGCTATGTCCTCAGGGCAAGGCAGGTGAGGGAGCTCTGGGTCTCTTTTCTAAGTGCAAATCTCCCTTACAAGGATTCCATCCTCATGGCCCCATGATCCCCCAAAGGCCCTGACTCCTCAGACCATCATCTCAAGAGTTAGGATTTCAACATATGAAGTGGGGGACGGACATAGAAACTCTTTCTATTTCATGTGTCTGAAGAAGCCCAAGGGATTAAGGTTAAAATGCAGATGGGTCAAGGGAGGCTCTGCCCCTTCCTCCCAGGTTTTACAGAAGAGTGGATCTCCTCAGATGAGAAGGGTTGGTTTCTACAACCTTTCCCTAAGGACCAGGCTCAATTCCATAGTAAGAGCTGGAGAATTTGAAGAGGCAACTGCCAGACATCACAAAATAGCAGGGAACAGCTGTGAGGAAGGAAAGTTGTGATTTTACATTGTTAACTACTGCTAGCATGTAAAAAACCTGACTGCCTATCAACATGCTCCCCCTGGCATCCCAGGGCCAGGGAAATAAGAGCACCACCAATGTGTCCAAGGACACTGAATTCAGGTATTCGGACACAAGAAACTGGGGCTGTGAGTCAGGAGCCTGGGCATCTCCCTAGCTCTGCAAAAGACCATTGAGGTGACCTTGACTCTTTCTTCTCACTTTGGTCCAGTGAAATAGACCATGTTCTCATCAATAGATGATGTCCATGTTCTCATTCAGAGGTGACAGCCCACTAGTCTACTAAATGGGAATGAGAACCAGATGCAGTGAGTTTGAACTAATTCCACCAATATTTTCAGGCAAGACTCAAACTTTAAGAGCCCCTTCTTCTTCTGAATGCTGAAGGTAAGGAAAGAATAGACAGGGTCCCCACTCTTCACAGTGGATGAGCCCCTTCTCTCCAGAATAAAGGGCTTGCCTGAAGCATGCCACCAGCATCCAGTCCCCAGGACAACCTTCTGTTGGTGGCAGATGCAGGAAGCTAAGAGATCGCATCTTCAAACACTAACAGGTCACTGACTGACCTGCTCTCCAAACCCACCACCACCAAGGTGGCTGATGTAATTAGAGTGGAATTAGCCTAGAGCAATCATTCCTCTTCCAACTGCTGAGGTTTAGGGGATTCTGGGAGAGCATGAAGTACTACTGTGTGAATCATTAGCATCTCTGTGTAACAGAGAACTCTCACAGGGACATCTCTGGAGGCAGATGACGATGAGTGAGTTCAGAGGCTGGAAGGGCTGTGTCTGAAGACACTCGTCAGCTGAATTATTAATGGACTTGTAGCACTGCTCAAGTTTCCTGTGACAGATGGCTTGGCGAGCTGATAGTTCTAAGACCAATTAAGCATGATAGTGGATTCCGAGGCAGGGCCGCAACTGTGAGTATCTTAAAACACCCCCAGAACCCACTGCAAGGAACCCACAGCCTGCCTTCCTGGACCCTGCCATGGCCACTGCCAGAGAGTAAGGCTTTAAGTGTTGGTCCCTGGCCCGGACGTAACCAACAGCACACAGAGCAGAGTGTCCCTGGGGCCCTGGGACTCCACAGACGGACTTAGAAAAACAAGTGTCTTAGGACAGAAGTGACCTGGGTCTAATGAACAATGCATCAGTAACTTTTCTGTTGCTGTGATAAAACACATATAAAAGAGTTTATTTTGAGCCAGGCAGTGGTGGGGCACGCCTTTAATCCCAGCCTCAGGTGGCAGACACAGGTGGATCTCTGAGTTCAAGACAGCCTGGTCTAAACAGAGTGAATTCCAGGACAGCCAAGACTGTTTCACAGAGAAACTCTGTCTTGAAAAACAAAGACAAAAAGTTTATTTTGGCTTCGGGTTCCAAAGGGCTAAGAGTCCATCACAGCTGTGGGCGACGTTGAACCACGGGCAAGCACAGCAGCAGAAGCCGAAAGCTAGATCAGTCCCACCTCCAACCACAGGCTTTAAGCAGAGAAGACCGGAAGGTGACCGGTGTGGCCTCTCAAAACCCACCCCAGAGACGCACTTCCTCCAGGGAGGCTGCACCACCTCACCACACAGTGCTACCAACTGAGGACCAAGTGTTCACATATCTGAACCTCTGGGGGACTCCTCCACGTTTATAGGTTCAACGTCCATTGATTAATTCGAATGCATATTGAAAAATAGAAGAGGAAAAAAACCCCAACCAACCAACCAACCAACCAACCAAAAACAACCCAAACCTGTACTGTATTGAACATACGGATTTTTTTCCTTGTCTTTAAACAATGCAGCCTACTCATTACAGACACAGCACTGCCCCATGCTGAATATTGTACGTACCTTCAGATGACCTGTGTGGGTGGAGCGGGGAGTGGGGAGAGTATAAGGAAAGGGATGCCATTTTACATAAGGGACTTGGCCATCCATGGATTGTCGCATTTCTGTGTATGGTGTGTGGGGGCTTAATACAAGCTTAATACGTGTACATAATCCAAGCTTCCCAGGATTGCTTGATCACAAAATCCTTTTCTTCCAGAGGCATGATCTGCAATTGGGAATTGGGGCTCTTTGGAACTCACTCTGAGAAGTGTAGGTCTAGACCACAGACCTTGCTTGCAGATGGAGAGAGAGGGTCAACTACACCACAGACCCTTCTCCTAAGAAGTGACCGGAGAGCAGAAGAGTGGCCTCCTGTGTGGATATGGGAACAGAAAGGTGTGGCTGCTGTCGCCAAAGGCTAATGGACTCATTGGAGCACTCTTGCTAAACTATTGATGGCCTTCCCCTGGCACCTGTACCCTGAACGGGACAGACCTCATTATGTCCCATTATGTCCTTTGCAGGCTCCTGGGTTGAGGGTTTGACCCCTAGTTTTGAAGTCTGTGGGACTGTTACAGGTAGGGGCCAGCTGAGAGCTGTCGGACACTAGGCTGTTGAAGGTCATACCCGTCCCATTTCAGGCAGTTTTCTCTGCTTCCCGTCCATCTCGTCATACACATGCTGCCATCTAACACTCCTGTCGCCACAGAAGCTGCCTCTGCCACCTTATCTTCCCCCTGGAATGGACTGAAATCCCCCCAACACTGTGAGCCCGAATAAACCTTCTTGTCCGGAGTGTTTCTGCTGGGTACGTTGTCATGGCGTGGAGAAAAGCAGACCTAGAAAAGTGGCTGCCTGGACCAAGGGAGCCAGGGGCTGAGAAGCCCAGGTAGCTTTTCAGAGCTGGATCCAGCCTTTGAGGCAGAGCAGACTAAGCTGGCTAGAAGGAATGGGGCCCCTTCTAACACAGTGTTCCTAGGATGCTGACACCACAGAGTCCTGGCCAGCCCTGGGTCATGGGGATGGTCTGCTGTTTGGTTTCTGCCCGTTCCTGATCACAGTGCTGTGGGACTGGCATGCGATCTGAGATGGACGCTTAGGTGTGGGTACCCTAGCTATGGGGCGTTCCTAGAAAACAGAAGGAAGGTTCCAGAAGGAGGACATGCCACTAGAGGGGTATGCTCCAGGTACATGTACTTAGTAAGCCAGCTCTAGCCCTGTACCCACCCCTCCCAGAACTGTCCTCAAAGGGACATGAGGTAGGGCACAGAGTCCCGTCCTGTCTCCTCCCTGCCAATGCCACCATGGCCACTTGCCTGCTGTTCACACTGCTCCCTCTTTTAAGCTGTTTGTGTGAGGACTCGCAGGTCCTAAGGGAAGCAGTCCTTAGGGGTCCTCAAGTTCTTCCAGGACTGTCTACTGTAGTTGCTGAGTTCAAGGGCATGTCACATGGACAGGCTTATGCTACAAAACACACTTCATCGTTTAAGCTTTTTCTTGGCTTCTCAAGACACTAAATGCTAAGCTGAATTCTCAGTGAAAGCAATTAAGACATATTCCTTTTTTGCTATTTTTAAATTTTAACGCATCTGCATATGTTAAATATACCTGTATCTCTATGCCACTTTAAAAACTTCACAATGGGGCCTAAGATATAATAAAAGAAATAGAAACATATAAATTAAAATTCTGATGGAAGCAAGCTTCTGGCAGCGCTGTGGCATTCCTTGATAAATGAGGAAGGACCAGAAAACTTCATCAGGAACAGCTGCTTTGCAGTCCACAAATGAGAAACATTGGTAGTTGGACAAACGACCACCTCTCTCTCTCTCTCTCTCTCTCTCTCTCTCTCTCTCTCTCACACACACACACACACACACACACACACACACACACACACACACACGCATGCATGCATACAGCCAGGAGGCCACTTGAAAAGTTCTTTTTATCAAAGACATGCTACAAGCACATAGTTTTCTTTAATGAGTTAAGCCCTATAAACTCACAGGAAAGGTTGAGAAATCCCCTTACCCTGTGTAGGCCGAGGGACAGTACGGGCCTGGATGAAAGGAGGCCAGACTCCAGCCTGCAGATGCCCCGCTAGCAGCAGAGCGAAGGGATTAAGCATGTGCTCATTCTCTGGTCTTACTGGTCCATGGGTATCAACACAGCTGAGACATGACCTCTGGCCAGTGGGCAGGCAGGTGAGCAGTCATTCTCTCTAACTAAGATGGGCTTTCCAGTGACTCATTGATTGATTAATTGATTGATTCACACAAGAAATGCTTGGGGAGGCAGTGTGCTGAGCCTCACCCCAAGCCTGAGACAGGAAGGTGTTGGAAGATGGATTTCTGCTCTCCAGGAAGGAGCCCACGAGCCGGACTGTACCTTTCAATTTGACATTCCTTGATTACATGACGGTCTTGGCAAAGGCCCATCAGGGCAAGAAAGCAGGCAGGGACAGACAGAATGCCTTCTTAAGCAAAGGAGACACAGAAAGGCAGCCCTGAAAGATTCTTCCTCTTTTCCTCTATCCCAACACCCTTCCCTGAAGAAAACAGGCCTTCCAAGCCCCACACCCATCAACCTGAACTGGCAAATGGAAGCTCAGCCTCCTGCCTGGCTGCCTCTTAGCTATCACAGCAACAGGGTACGAGGCTACTCCTGGCTGGTCTGGCTCTGCATGAAGCAGTATGACATTAGACAGCAGAGGGGCCCAAACCCTCTCCCAGGGAAGCAGAGAAAAGCTGTTTTTTTGTCTTCACAGGCTCTGACTCCACTGCTGCAGTGGGACCTGAGGCCACCTGACCAACTCTTCTCCCTGGGGGTTTCTGCAGCATGGGAGGCCTGGGGGGTGGCACCCCAGGGAACTGGGATAGGTGGTCCCAGTAGATCTTTGTCTCAGGAAAAGCCTTCTCTAACACAGCCCCCCAGGAAATCTGAGCATTCAGAGATCAGACCTGGAGGAGGAGACACGGAGAGGGTGGCATAGCGAAGTTGAAATGGAAGCTCTGGAATTATCTAACAGGTGAATTCTGAAATGTCTCAAATGGATCCACGGGAAGAGGTAACTGTGGAAATGTGTTACCTTCCATTGTGTGGCACGATGGACTGCCAGCACCGTTAGAAGCTTCAACACCAACAAGGCTTTCTCTTCCCAGAGTCCCTCCTGAGACAGCCTGGTGTGGTCAGGGACCATGACACCCCACAACCTGTGATGGTACTGGGGAGGGGGCAGCACACAGACACGCTATTGGCTGACTGGGGAACACGCCCGCTACTTCCCAGTATATGGTCTAGGTCTGCTTATGTAGGCACTGATGGTTTAGTCTGAGTAGCAAGCACCTGTCTTGTCCTCAGGGCCTCTTATGCCAAAAGCAGGTATCATCATCATCCACTACAAAGTTTAGGGCAAAGCATGTCCTCGGTTCCACAGCATCCTCCTCCTACCCAGCTCCCTTAAATCTCCTCCCGGTCCACCCAGCCACAATTTCACCAATTTCCAATCCAATTTCCATCTTACCACCACTAACCTTCCTACAATGAAGATGGCCTCCCCAGGCACTGCAGGGTAACGGCCAAATGCCTCTGTCTGGTTAAAGCCCTCTATGTCTGTCTTCTCCAGCCAGACCTCAGGCCTGCACACCTGATATCCACCTGATACCCGGCCTGAACTCTCATAGTCCTGAAGTCCACACAGCCCCCTTGACCCAATATTCCCATTCTTCCTGACCGACTCTTACCTGCCGTCTAGTAAGTCACTTTCCTGGTTCTCTCTCTATCACCTGCGGCTGAGTGCAAGGTCTTTCCGATGTGTTTGGAGACCTCCACCACAGCCACTAGCCTGTTCCCTCTGACTTGATTTGCTCCTCCACTGAACTACACTCCTTGGCAGGAGAGACTTCTACCTGCCTCTTCAGAGTTTAGAACGCTGGCACATGATAAATGCTGGTGTGAAACACTGACTGACTGACTTAATAAATGAATGTGCCAATACTGAAGGGCCAGTGCAGCATCCCAGTGGGAAGCCAAATGCCAGCAGTCACTTCAATTTTCTTGGGAAGTAAAAAGGCAGCTGAATCATAAAAATTCATCTTTAAACGATGGCTTTATATAGCTCTCTTGGCATTTACGTTCATTCACCCCTGGAAAAAAAACTGTGTGTAAGAAAGGCTGTGAGCTCAGGTGGAGAGGGGTGGCTTAAAGGACATCTCTTTCCATGAAAAGCAGAGTTGGGATAGGCACTGAAGTCCTAGACTGCAGAACACGCCTTCCCCTGTCCTCACTATTGCAGTTTGGGGTGCAGTTACAGTTTTATTGACATACAATTCACCAGTGTAAAATGTACAACTTGGTGAATTCCATCATATTCCCAGAGCTGGTCATCTACTACATAAATACTTCTGGAACATTTTCATCACCCCAAGTCACTAGCCTTTGTAACCATGTTGTTGCACATTTTGTCTAGACATTTTGTAACAGAAGCATATACTGTGGTCTTTTGTGTCTGGCTTAAGGCATTTTAATGCCTCTGAGGTTCATCCGTGTTTTAAAATGGACAAACCTTTATTTTCATTTATTTATTTATAAATAAATTGGAGTTTTGTTTATTTGTTTGAGACAAAGTCTCACTATGCAGTCCTGGCTGTCCTAGAACTTACTATGTAGACCCCGTTAGCCTTGAACTCAGGGGTCCGCCTGCCTCTGTCTCCCAAGTACTGAGATTAAAGGCGTGCACCACCATGGCCAGCACATTTTGTCTCTGTTTATCAACTGATAGGTACAGGACTGCTCATTTTGACTATTATTAATAACACAAATATGAATGTCCACACAAACTGAAAGTTTTATGTGGGTATGTATTTTTTTCAGTTCTCCGGAGAGTACATCGTAGGAGAGCAATGGGCTGCTCGGATAGTAATTTCACGCTTGTTTCTGAGGACTGTGGACCGACTGTTTCTACAGTAACTCCATCTCCGCTGCCCTCACACAGTCAGCCAGAGCTTCCCCACGCCCTCACTAGCACTTGCTGCTGCCCTGTTTTCATTGCAGCCATCTTAGAAGGCCAGCGTTGGTACTTCCCTGTAATCTGATCCACATTTCCCTGATGACTAAGGTGTGCCTCCTGTCATGAGCTTTTGGCCATTTGGATGTCTCTCCTGATATTCTGTCCACCCCGAAATATTCAGTATAATGTAGTACTCCATCCCCAGGACTTCTTAGCAGATGTGTGTGTCCTTCCTGAGGGCTGCTGGGCACAGCTCCAGCATCCCTCCCAACAGGTAGGGTCACTCACTAGCACCTGCAGGGACCACTCTGTGGCTGTCTTAGGTGATGACAGCTCCATCAAAGACAGGGCTGTGCAGCCTGCTGTCATCCGTAAGCGACCGGGATGGTGGCGCGATGGGAGACAGAGATGAATAAGGGTGGACAGTGACAGCTCTCAAGAACTTGACAGCCGAGCTGTGGAGACAGCTGGCAGAGCAAACGGATACTTCTTCAGAGTCATAAGCCAAGTGCTCTGGGAAAGAAGGGACTGCAGCTGTGGGGGGAGGCGCTCATAATCTGGAGCTGGTGAAGGACATGCCTGGCTAGGAGTCCCTGGAGGCAGGAAGCTGCGGTCCCACAGGTTACCCGAAGGCATTGGATGAACATTTGCACCTCTGAAAACGTGAATACATACACTCACGTCATCAGCTCTCAGTGAACACATTTCGGGCTGTGGAGAGAGGGCAATATGGAAAGAGAAGGGAGAAGGTGGACAGACAAGCTGAGACCAGAGCACAAGGGGCCTTCACGCTGTACCAGGGGTGGCTCTATCCTCTGATCTGCAAAGGATGAGGCATGGCTGAGCCCAACGTGGCAGAGTTGCCAAGGTTTGCTCAGCTCAGAGCCTACAAATTCAACACCACAACCAAGGCCCATGAGTTCTCCAAGGTCAACATGTGGGGACCTCTCTCAACATGTGGGGACCTCTCTCAGCATGTGGGGACCTCTCTCAACATGTGGGGACCTCTCTCAGCATGTAGGGACCTCTCTCAACATGTAGGGACCTCTCTCAACATGTGGGGACCTCTCTCAACATGTGCCACTTGGCGCCCTTTTCTGTAGCCTGTTTCCTCTCCATCACTGGGAACCTCTGATTGTAGTACAGGCATCTAATACCAAAGATCTGACCTGACACTACTGTCGCCCCAGAACTAGAACAAAACAGACCGAGAAGATCTCTTAGCCCTGCCCCCACTTCCAGACAGTCTTCTGTGTCCACAAAAGTGTTCTGCCTTAGCATCTGCAAGATGGTTAGCTGTTTGTCAATCCTGGCCCCACATCCTTAACACCTCACAAGCCTGGGCAGCCTTGGCTTTGCAGCCAGCTGTCCTGAGCTAAGCCGGCACACAGCATCTGGCTATTGATAGCATAGCTATTTCTGCAACTGCAGCAAAACGCACAAATCAGCAGTCACAAAAAATGGCTCTGGAATCTGCTGCAGCAGGAAAATGCATCTCTTCAAGCTCCACTCCACGCATAAGAAGATTCTCCCCGGAAGCCCCACCCAGGTCATTTTCACATTCTGCCCTCCCCTGTAGTCACACATCAGTCATGCAGGTGAGAAATGGGCATCTCCTCTTTCAGAGACCTCCGTGCCTGAGAGTGTGATACATCTCCACACTGAGTGCTATCAGTGACCCTGACACACCCAAACTATTTTTACCACAAAAGATGTTAACATGACATCAGAGGAAAAGGAAGTATGGTGTACTTGATGCTTGCCCCCCCCTTTTCATAGATTTATGACTTTGCACAAATTCTGTAAAATGGGGACACTACCTCTCTTATCCATCCTCCATGGGCCTCAGCAGACAGAGACTGAAATGAGAAGAGATGTCCAGAGAGGGGGTCAGAACCAAGCAGGGCCAGAAGATGTTGCTGGAAGCTGTGAGGCTTGGAGGAGCTGGCTGTGAGGGCCTCACTTGTAATGAAGTAAGGACTCAATGGGACCACTGTGAACCTGTTACACCCAGGGGACCAGGGTGCACCAGGTCAAGAGCAGGGCTCCAGGTTAGAAGTCCACAGTTTCAACCCAGGGTGAGGCACATGGACAGTTTTCTGTACCTCTGCTTCCTTGTCTACACAGCGGAATAGGAACAGTGCTGACCTCACGGAGTCCGGGAAGTAAACACCCAAGTGCTCGGGACAGTGACTGTCCTGTGTGATGCAGTCACTAAGTATAAGTTAGCACTGCTACAAAGTAGAATCTGCTCACCACTAATCTAAGCTGAACTCGGGGAATAGAAGGCCTTTGGGGACACTAACACATCAGCCTTCACTGGGAAGATGATGTTGCGAGCCTTCTAAAGGTAAGAGCTGAAAGCGGGGGGGGGGGGGGGGAGAGGGGGGTGTGTGTGTGTGTGTGTGTGTGTGTGTGTGTGTGTGTGTGTGTGCGCACACGCGCGCGCGCGCCATGTTTTCATTCTTTCTTTACTTAGAGGCTCGTGACTGATACCACCCTGGATGTGTCTGTGAGGGTTCGGAGGGGACTAAGGTGAGGTGGTGCCTCTGATATGGATGGCACCATCCCACAGGCTGGGGCCCTACCAGTGCCAGCATCCTCCCCCTCTACTTCTTGGCCACAGTTACAGACTAACTCATCCCTGCTGTGATGGACTGAAGCCATGAGCTGAAACAAGCATTTCCTCCTCTGAGTTGCTTCCCTCAGTATTTGGTCACATGCACGATCCTCTTCTAGTCAAAGCTGGGTTTTCTGGTTAATGAATATAGAAACGGCTACATTCTGCAAACTGAACGTTCCTGAGTTCTAGCGAGATTAATTTTAGAATAAGCCATCCCAAAGCTCTGCTGGGGTGGAAGAGGTAGTCAGATGACAGCGTGGTGCCATCCCCGGGCCCTGGTAGAATCAGGCTGATCACAGAGGAGCAATATGGGGAAGGCAGCGGAAGTTGGGGGCCCTTCCTGCTGAGCTGGCAGATGGCTGCTGGGACAAAAAGAGGAAAATTAATTTTCCTGAATGGCATAGAGTTAGAGCAGCTGACATCTGCAAGAAGGCTTGGCCAGCCCTGTGGAGGGAAGGGGGCCCATGGAGGGCTCTTTTTTCTACAGTAAGGTGATCAAAAGTTCTGAAAGTGTGGTAGGCAAACATGTGACCAAAAGTCCTTCAGGAGAGAGAGTTTCTTAAGTGACAACATCTAGTAGTGGAACACATCTGTACCATGGAAATCAGTTGTTCAGTCTCTAGAATCAGAAGCATTCCATGTTTAAGTATCTCTGCTGTAGACAACAGTCACAGGCAGATTCTGCTGTTTAAAAGCCTCTTAGGGCCCAGCACCCTTACTTTTCCAGTACTCGTCCAACATTCATGCCTGGCATTCTTTTATGTGACAAATATTAGCTCATTTAACTCTTACAGCCCAGCATCCCCTTGAGAAACATAGCGGCACACAGACAACATCCAGGGCACACTTGGGTTAAAGAGCTAGGGCAAAGTCACACAGGTAGGTGAGGGGCAGGGCTGCAGTCAAGCCCAGGCAGGCTGACTCCAGCTTCTGCCCGACTTCCCCACTGGACTCAGAGCATGCCCTCAGCAGAAGTCTGAGAAAAGAGAAGGAGTAACCCAGTTTCCAACATGGCAGCTGGGTTCTTCCCCTATGAATGTTGAGACCCCCGACTTCCAGAACCTCCCAGCAGGCCAGGCTCTCCAAGGCCCCTGCAGAACAAAGCCACACTAGAACTCTGTGGTCCGAGCCCAAGGTTTTCAAGACCTCTGTAGGTTAGTCTAGATGCACACCACAGGTATATCCAATATAAAATTCAAGTTAAACGACAACCGTGCCACTCAGTTGGTCTCAGGGCAGCTGCAGAAAATCTTGGAAGGTATACCGAGTGTCCCACGGCCTTGAACTCCAGCTGTCAGGAAGCTCTGGGGGGCAGAGCTCTTGGAACTCACAGCAATCAAACGTACGGCTCACATCTGGCAGGAAACTTGGACGGCATCCATCCTGCACAGACAGCAGGGAGAACAGGCAGCATGTTGGGGTCAATGGCTTAGGAACGGTGACAGGCAGGACATGTGGGGATGGCCAAGCCAGTCCATCATCCAAAGGAATGACAGACCCACAGAAAATCTGATTCTATTTTATCCTTCAAAGAGAGGAGGGAATGCAAGTGAAGAATGGACACAGGGGACTGTGCTGTGGGCAGCCATGTTTTGGCACGCCTCAACAAACCCAGGTCTCTCTAGATACCGCCCAACCCAACACTGTCCTCTGTCCCATTCTCCAGTCCTTGCTGGTCCTCACATCCAGAACAAGAGTGGGACCCTGGCTGGTCATCAGGACCAAGTGAGCTTCCCTGTCCAGAGCAGGGCTCAAGCACAGGCTGGTGGAGATGAGTGCTGCCGGGAACATACACAGGCATTCGTGTATCAGGAACTGACCATGTCAGCCTCCGGGATGCCAGGATGGGACTTGGGGAAGACACAAACTCAGACTCTGCTACCCAGGTTAAAAAAATGTGTATATGCATAGGCTTGCTTCAGAGAGGCCTTTCTTGTCTCTGGGACATAGTCCCATAGCAGAAGGCCGTCCATCCGTATTTCCAACCGGCCAGTGCTCCAGAGACCTGGCACTGAAGGAGTGCATGTGGGAAGGAGACTATCAGCCCTGGCAAAGGATAACCCAGAGAAAACAAGAGCATCTCAGGGAAGAGTGCAGACATGATTCCTGTGACCTCAGAGACCACAAGTTGAGACAATGAGTAGCAGACATGGGGAAGCAGACTTTCAGATTTAACATACAGAAATGAATTCCGGGGGCTGGAGAGATGGCTCAGTGGTTAAGGGCACTGGCTGCTCTTCCAGAGGACCTGGGTTCTACTCCCAGCACCCACATGGCAGCTCACAACCATCTATAATTCTAAGAACTGACACCCTCACATAGACATATATGCAGGCAAAACACCAATGCACATAAAATAAAAATAAATAAAATATTTTAAAAAAAGAAATGCATTCCCATGAGCTTGTCCAGCAATAAAATAATGGACTGCTTTAGAAGTTATCAGGTCCCCATAGCAGGACGTGACTAAGCAGAGGCCAGATAAATCATGGATGCTGTAGGGGAGATGCTCACATGAGAGAAGATACCCTCGGGTATCCCATTCCTGAGACGGTAATTCTATGGAGAGAAGCAGCTGGGCATGGTGGCTCACACCTGTAATCCTAGCACTTGGGAGGCTGAGACAGGAGAATTGCTGCAAGTTTGAGACCATCCAGGGCTAAAGAATGAGTTCCTGACCAGCCTGGACTACCACCTCTCAAAAAACAATGATATCTATGAAAAAAGAAAGGAAGCTGAACAGGAAGGAAATTCCTTGAGTCACTTCCCCCCCCCTCCTCCTCCAACGCCTTCACTTAGCAGGGAGGAGCATCAGCTAGCTCAGTGACAGGAAAGAGGCAGGAAGACAGAGCACCAGTGGTTGCCATCTCTAGAGATTGACATGTGGGCACCCCCCCTCTACAGGAAAATCCATGCTGATTCCCAGCACATACTCCAAGCTTCCATAACAGGAGGCTGAGATCACAGAGAAGATGTTCCAGTTTTGCAGAAAAGAGCCAAATGGGGTTCCTGAGCAGTGAAGAGGCAGGTTCTAGAACTCAGAGTAAAAGAGGGTTCCAGAGCAGTGAAGTGAAAGGTTCTAGAACTCAGAGTAAAGGGTGTTCCTGAGCGGTGAAGAGGCAGGTTCTAGAACTCAGACTCAAAGGAGGTTCCAGAGTAGTGAAGAGGCAGG